>JACXGI010006835.1:6665-40132 GCA_016801175.1 Esox masquinongy
ACACACACACACACACACACACACACACACACACACACACACACACACACACACACACACCATGTGGAGTTTCATTGTGTCCCTCTACTCTAGCTGTGTGAAGGTGACAATATATTGGCTGCTGTGTGCACTTTCAAGTCTACATGAGCATGTGATTCATGACTCACACTCCAAGGTACTGATTATACCAACCGGATCCTCCTTCGCACAATCACTGCAGTTTATATAGGGAACAACAACATGATTATGTTCTATACAATCACTGCCTTGTTACGCAAGAAACAACATTGTGGGCTGCTTAATCCAATACACAATCAGTGTAGTTGAGAAGGGAGGTGTGTTTTGCCTGCACAAAACTGGCCAAATCAATTGATGCGGTCATATATTGTAATCAGTTGGACCCACCCATCAGTCTCTGATTGGAACTCTTGAAGAAACACTTCTCAATAAATGATGGGGTTTTGTAATCAAAGAGACGTCAGGCAGAGCACAGAGCTTTCCATGGGATGTGATCAAGGATGGAGTGGTGTAATTAACCAATTACTATTTTGCTGAATTGATGTAATCTTGTCCTTTTCACAGCTGCTTAAGTCACGTAGGAGACAAACCCTAGACACAAACACAGGTTCATTTTTCTGTGCCTGCAGCGACCTGAAACCTAAGCCTAACCCAGAAATCCTAACCCCGAACTGTAAACCTTACCCTGATCTTAACCCCAACCCTTACCCTAACCTTAAACCAACTCTAACCCCAACTTTATTTAACGATTTTGTCTAAACTAGGCGTAGCCATAACGCCTTCCCCTAAACCGAACGTGAAATGCATGAACCTCGAAGTAACCCCAATCCTAGGACTACGCCCAACTGAAAGTGTATATTCAGGTATTTAAGCACTTAATGTGTTCTCACCCTGGTGCTGGAAAGAGCACAAATGACAGACATGTAGGCTTATGATCCAAGTTGAAGAGTTTATTAAAGGTTTGACCAGAAAAGTGGGTGTAGTGAATCCCATTACATTGGCTATAAATTCTATGTTAACAACAGCATGACCATAACAGCAACCCTAAGATCAAATCATGCGCTCATGCGGCATTACAGAGCAGTATTGCCATGCTCACACAACTAGGCCTACTCGAAATGCAGTTCTAAACAATCCCTAATAACATACCCACAAAAAATAGCTAGCTAAAAAAAAATAACGTATCTATTTACAGGGCGAAATAAGAAAGTGCTGGGCATATATGGTAGCCTACAAACCCAAAAGCTTAATGTCAGAAATAATTTGACAAAAAATGGAGCTAGCAAGATATCGGTCGCTATCTTGCGATAATTCGCGGTAAAAACGTCTAGCGTATGAGAGAAATACCACATTAACATTGCTTGAGTGCGCCCCCAAACATAAACACATCAAGTAAAACAATTGCATATACTCACATCTCTCGAGGACGTACAAAGGCCTGGACTAAACAAAGGATGCCAAATATAGAACACAACAAAATGTCCGGAACTTTCCTCTTCTTCCTCCAAACACGGCGACTGGAGTTTAGAACAAAAAGCTCTATTTTTGTCTCATCAGACCACATGACCTTCTCCCATTCCTCCTCTGGATCATCAAGATGGTCATTGGCAAACTTCAGACGGGCCTGGACATGCGCTGGCTTGAGCAGGGGGACCTTGCGTGCGCTGCAGGATTTTAATCCATGACGGCGTAGTGTGTTACTAATGGTTTTCTTTGAGACTGTGGTCCCAGCTCTCTTCAGGTCATTGACCAGGTCCTGCCATGTAGTTCTGGGCTGATCCATCACCTTCCTCATGATCATTGATGCCCCACGAGATGAAATCTTGCATGGAGCCCCAGACCGAAGGAGATTGACCGTCATCTTGAACTTCTTCCATTTTCTAATAATTGCGCCAACAGTTGTTGCCTTCTCACCAAGCTGCTTGCCTATTGTCCTGTAGCCCATCCCAGCCTTGTGCAGGTCTACAATTTTATCCCTGATGTCCTTACACAGCTCTCTGGTCTTGGCCATTGTGGAGAGGTTGGTGTCTGTTTGATTGAATGTGTGGACAGGTGTTTTTGTTTTAGATTCCGTCTCTCACAGTTGAAGTGTACCTATGATAAAAAATTACAGACCTTTACATGCTTTGTAAGTAGGAAAACCTGCAAAATCGGCAGTGTATCAAATACTTGTTCTCCCCACTGTATATATATATATATATATATATATATACTATAGTATGTGTGTGTGTGTGTGTGTGTGTGTGTGTGTGTGTACATGTGCATATACACACACACAAACTTCAACACTGCTTCACTAACACAACAAACACAGAACCGTCCATGTGCATCCTTTGCCAGACAGGACCCTTCTTTCCTCCCCCTATCTCTCTGCAGCACATGGACAACAACTGCTACAAGAAAACACGCTCAAAAGGGGGGGAGGGGGGTGTGTGAGAGAGAGAGAGAGAGAGGCACAGCCAGCCAACCCGAGAGACCCATACAGATACAGCCGAGAAACAAGATTAATGCTCCACTGTCCAGTTTAGACAAGTCAAGAGAATTACCTTGGACAAGTAAGAAACCCCCCCAGACACAATGTTTAACATTAGCTTCAGCAGTATCCAGTTTTTGAAACGTGTTTTTTGTAGTGAATCTTCAACACACAATGTTTCCACACTGACAGAAACACACACAGCGTAGTGGCGGAGAAATGAATCACAGCATACAGAATACATATGATCGAATAATAGAAATAACGCACAGCTTTATCACTCTTAACAGACATCACGGTTGAAAACCACAACATACTGAAAAAAACATCTCCAGAAATTGCCTGCTACCCTAGGCCAGGCACGCGGTCGATGACACAGCCTCTCGTGTTCCACAGCTGGTTCTTCCTCTCGTGACAAACAGCAAGTGTGTCTGTTATATGACAGCATGATGCAGTGGAGGACAAGGTTGCGCCCTCTCTGGTGATTGGATAAGAAGTGAGCCATCCTGTCAAATGTAGGGATGGGAAATATGAAAGCTTTCTACAGCGGAGCATGGAACAAACATACTTAAAGAAATATAAAAAACACAGTTTATATAAAACAGAAATCTCTTTTTGCTCAGACCTGGCAACTGGGGGAAACCTGCGACCACGTGGTTCTCATTCCGGCCTCCAGCCAAACATGGGGGGAGGCGAACGAGTGAAGAGAAGGGAGCCCGTTGTGAGAAAGCATACCTTTTCCTGATAATATATCTGCATTCTATTTCTATACTTTTGTTAAAGAACACAACACACAGGAATGGTGTTTTGCTACTATGTGTCGTAGGAGGTACAGTATAGCAAAAATCTGGTATCGATTATTGATGGGGCCCCATACAACCTGATACCTGTGTGTGTGGAACCAGAACTCAAGAGGGGACACAGTACCAGACCATATAAGGTTAGGATATAGAATACACATATATGATTGGAAAATGTCCAGAGTGTGGAGGGGAAAGCAGGATAAGCTGGAGTTTTGGTCTGATATTCTGCTGTTTAAGACATTTATGCTGTTTAAGACATTATGCTGTTTAAGACATTTGGGGAAGCACAAAGACATTTGCAAAGAACAAGAAAACAGAGACAGATGGAAAGAAGGACTGAACATCTAGGCATGTACTATACGTTTTTAATTTTTTGACTTTGGTCCGTTATTATTCTGCCAAAGAGCCAGAATCTGACACCGTAGACCTGGTCATGGTCTTCCACAAATTTATTTTTGCTACAGTTGCGGAAAAAACACTTAAGAACATGAGAGATCTGTATTCTAATGATTAAGATTTTATTACAGCCATACATGCAGGGAAGGAGCCACCTAACTCAGCCATACATGCAGGGAAGGAGCCACCTAACTCAGCCATACATGCAGGGAAGGAGCCACCTAACTCAGGTTGATGGAGCTTCTTGTGTGGAAGCCGGGTACTCTATAGTGCTCCACATCCGGCAGATTTAATGAGATGAGCAAGCTGAGAGGCGGATACAGCTGAGAGCTGTGGTGTGGTCCTGTCAGGTGACCTTACAGATTTAACTGAGGCAAACGCTGAACAGTTCAAAGTTGATAAAGAGTTGAATAGATTGGGACATCTAGAAAAGACTCCTTATCACAAGCCGACGAGATAGTCACACACAAGCACCTTCAGTCAGTAGCCCTGCTGTTCCAACTCTCCTAACACATTCCTTTAATAGAAAGCTTTCTTTATATTCATATATTATATTAGTCTAACAGCTAGGTTAATAGTCACATTATTTCTATATCTCCTAAAAACCGCCACAAACAGGCGGTCCTTTAGACTGTTCGCTGGAAGGCTAAAGGAGGAAATGAGAAATAAGAGGTACGACAGAAAACAACACTTGACAGAGCTGGCCACCATCCAAGAGGAGCCCGCAGAACATCCCACCCCAGATGCTGACCATATTCTCAGCACCCGGGCAGAGCGGACTAATAAAGACCTCTCAAACCAGCCCTCCAACTAGCAACCACCTTACTGCCTTTCTGATAACCAAGTGTTGCTGAGGCCCACAACTCCGCTCAGGACCTAAAACAGCCTTTACAATCAGGTCCCCTCACACAAAGCAATTAGCCCTGCATGAGCATGGACACTAAAAGACATTGCCCTCAACTGCAGCACCAGCACTTTAAACAGGAGCAACAGAGTAACATGCCGGAAGGCCCCTCCCAGACCTCCATCCCTCACATTGGCTTACACAGAGATGTTCCCCCGCCGAAAAGACCAACACTCAGCATACAACGCCACCAGTCACTTCCACCCTATTACTGAACCGGTCCCAAACCATGCCTGGACACAACCCAGACAGGGTTGTGTCCAGGCATGGTTTGATCCCAGATCAATCCCGCGCGCCTCCCCTGAAGAAAGGATCCCTCTAGTTCGGGCTGTTAGCAGAGCAGCATGCTAACAGCCCTACGCATCGCCCCGTCAATTGAACTAAGTGGCATGTATCAGATACTCAGCGTGCTCTGCTCAAAGCTAATGGTCCAGAACTAAGCCAAACATAAACAACGCTTGACACAATGGAGAAAAAAGTCAAAGGGCTGAGATCATCTGCCTTTGGCCTACAAAATTGGAAAAATCTTATCCATGGTATACACGAGGTGGACCCACCGATTACCCTCTAGGTTACAGAGAGTCACACAGGAAAGTTATTCAGGCTGCATGGTAATATCTTTTAGATCTGACCTGACCCATTCCACTAAACAAAACTGGACCATTTTACATCTGGTTAGAAAGAAAGAAGGAAATGATTTCAGCAGAGTTAGATGTCCTACAGAAAGTTACGAATGCACTTGTATTTCTGGAGAGCGAGTTCGATCATTTCCAGGCCAACGGCCATGCACTAATCTGTGGTGACTTAAATACCAGAACTGGACAAGAACCCAGGGGACAGACATTTCCCTGGAGGTGACTGCATTCCCTGCCCAATGTACACCCCTATGGTCACAAGTATATGCTGACCCACAGCCAAACTGTTGGCAGCAGCAGGGTAGACTACTCTATCGCTGACCTCAATCCAGAGTGTCTCGGTGCATTCATTGCCAGCTCATTAACAGTGCTTTCAGACCACAGCAAAATCAAACACTACTTAATAAACAATAGAGCAATACTTAACCGTGAGACATCAAAACCCTTAAAACTGCCTCAAGTGATTCCTGATCACGGTTTACCAACTGTGCACGGGGGTCCAGGCAGAGGGCATGGAAAATTGGCAAGACAGCTTGTGCCACAGTTGTTTCAACATCTATATTAATGAATTGGCAGGGGTGATGGAAAAGCTGCCAGCCTTACAATACTGGACTTAAATCAGACGTATACTGTTTACCGGTGCTTCCATTCTCACCCAGCGGTGCCTACACCTTCTGCACAAAATCTGTCAGACCCGGGCCCTGAGAGTAAATCTCAAAAAGACAAAAAAAAAACTGTGTTCCAAAAAAAATGCCCAGACAGCCAGGGCCACTAACATCAATTTTACCCAGGCACCATTGTCCTACAGCAAACGAGAATTACACCTCCACTACAACATCAACACCATAGCTAACTTAGATTTAAATGTTTACATTTTAGTCATTAAGCCAGTGCTCTTTTCCACGGCGACTTCCATAAATGATTGAGTGCATACATTTATTTACTGTCTGTAGAACTTCACACAATCTCTTTTTGTTGCAGAGGGGGAGAAGGGATGAGTCAGCAGACTGGATGTTGCGGTTGATTAGGTGACCATAAGGATTTGCCTGCCAGTTTGTACATTTAGGCCAGATACAGTTGTTACAACCCCTACTTTTAGGCAAGTTATGTGGTATTTGTGTTGGGTTTATTTGCAGTAGCCAACAGAAACAGAGGACCCCAATACATGATTTTTGTGCACTTAAGAACAGGACTCTGTCCACCAGGGGCCGTTGTGTTGAGTTTGCTCTTGAGTATTCTTCAGTTGCTTGTGAAATGCTCTAGAGCCGTTCATATTGTTCTCTTTGATCCTTTACGGGTAAAAAACTAATCAAAGACACTTATAATCTGGCTGGTTTGATTCCTGAATGCTGATTAGCTGATAGCCGAAGACTTGCTGCAGTTACTTGTATGAGATATAGAGTGGTTGAATATGCCTTGATCGTTCAAAACATTTGCGTGCATTTCTGATTTGTCCACCACTTTTGTTATTTGATCATTTTATTGTATCTTTCTTATTTCCACTTTGCTGAACCTGGTGATAAATTAGAAGCATCCCTTCTATTCATGAATTCTATTAATTCACTTCACCACATTCTCCAATGGCTTGACTATAGGGACATAAAAAGGGCATTCCCTGTTCTACAACCAGGGCCTGCTTCTTTATAAAGCCTTCTCTATCACCCATCATATAAGCCACACTGCCATGAACCATTTGCGAAGGGAGCTCGGGGCTTGGCCACCGGGGACATCTATACCATAGAAGCATAATAGCCTATAGCATCTGAGTTGACCCTAGAGTAGAGGTCAAACAGAAAACCTGACCAACTATAAACCACTAATGAGACCCAAATACACAGCTGAGTCACTCTCCCCTCATTAAGCTCATGCAGGCTGTCCGGCAGCAAACCAGGGCATGTGGTGACACTACAGCAGTAGTAAGGACCAGGATGGAGCCGATATAACCAACCCGCTAACTTAACTAATGTCATACATTTTAACATTGATTTGTGTCACTGAATAGGACTTGGTTTTTGGCTTTCTGACCAACTTGTGGTTTTGGAGTGGTTTGCAATGCAGAACATTTGTGTGTGCGGATTGGCGCTTGTCCATGATATGATTCTGCCTGGTCTCTGAGATGGTAAGCTGACCCCCCAAAGAGGAAGTACATTGCTTGCCATTCACTTGAACAAAATAATGTCACTTCCAAGAATCACCGGGTCAGAAGAGTAGACCATAATTAATCTACCATCTCACATGAACATTAAATCACTCCTTAGCCTTTAATACTCTGGGCATTCTTTCAGCCCATTTTGCATTTCCTAGTATGTAAATGTGGCAAAAACTGTTTTTTGTTTGACTAATCAACGGTTTGGTTTGGTCTGCATTTCTCTAATCATTACAGATAATTACACAGGTACAGTAAATGAGGTATATTTACATATTTATGAGGGAACGGTAGTGCTCTACCTTTTCTTGGACCTGATCTTAATTAGCCTTTATATTCATGTAAACGTTTTCCCCACTCCTAAGTACAGCTTGCCATAGGTATTGCGGCTGCAATGCGATAATGTCTACTTCAGTTATGTCCTCTTATGAATAATTAAGAAGTTCAACTTGTATCATGTTGGCTTTCATTTTAAATCATGCAACAATGCACTATATCCTGACCTGAAAACCTAATAAATTCCAGGACACAGCACACATAACAATGCCAGATAAGATTAAGAATCAGGATTAAATATTCTGTCATGTTCTCTTTGTGTCATCTGAGTAATGGATAATAAAACCACTAACATGCCCTTATGTAAAAAGAGAAAAGGGGGACAGGGATAAACACTAAATTAAAAGGCTACACAAAACACTGGCTACAGACTTATTGATGATGAGAATGATAATGAACGTGTTTGTATCACCACTAAACCCAGCGGAGCCCTGTTACAGCACACACACGCGCGCGCACATGCACGCACGCACACACACACACACACACACACACACACACACTCACGCGCGCACACACACACACACCCTAAAACCCCTGTACTGGGGGATGGACTGGGAAAAATTTGGGCAGAGACAGCCATGGAAACAGACCAAAAAATTGTAATACCATGCTCCAACAAAATATTATTTTATTATTATTAGCATGTCCAACAAAATCTCTTGCGGTTGTTTAATTGCACGTCAACTGTTTAAATTGGGTATGTATAGATGCATTGATCCCCAGCCGTGTGCTGCCCCCAACCCACTTCTCCGTGTCTCAGCAGACCAATTGCGTTGTACAATCCTACGAGAAATACAGCCAGTGTTACAATCAGGCATGTTTAGAATAGATTAACCTTCATTGTAAAATTCGTCAATCAAGAACCAACACACATTTTCTTTTTCATTTCTGTCTCATTTGAATATCTACCGTCCTGCATTCAGTTAGAGTTCATGTATATGGAATGCATCCTCTTTAAAAGGGTGTGGCAGGATTGTTTCCATTCTGTGCTATTGGGGTGATATCCAGCTGAAAACAAAGCAAAGGCGGTGTTCAAACGTTAATAATAGACATATTGCAGACGTATTGATGTTGTTATTGTTGAGTATACATGTCTGTAAATTATTTTTGCACAGTCAAACGGACGCTCACAGTAGGGAGTGGGGGTGGAGGGGTCTCCATCGTCTGAAACACGGGGTTTCACACATTCCTAAATGCTACTGACATCATGTGGATAGAAGAAGAAATGCAGCTCATACGGATAATAGGATTTTTATTCAAATGTATCAAAACATTTTGAATGAGATAAGTGACTATTGTTATCGATTGTCAACTCAAGGGTTGGATAGCACATTTCTGGATAATGTCAATGCTGGCGTAGATTTAATGCAGTCTAACATTGTGTAAATGTATCTGGTTAATAAAAAGGATTCTGATTCACTATTAGCCGATGTGTAAATCAATAGGCTAACAGTGTATGACACTGGATGCAAAAGGAGTACAAAGTGCTACTGACTATTTATACCTTGATTCCAAAAGAAATAACACCAGATAAAGATTCGACATACCATACTGAGTATTCCTAACCCCACTTTCATTTTAAGCCATTATGTAATTCAATAGGCCAAGAGCTCACTGTGCTCAATGAGTGGGTGTAAGTAGACACAAAATGTAACACCATACATTTGACAAACTCTATTAAGTATTCACAACTTAATAGAGTTTCGCAACTTTACCTTGGCACATAAACTATCATCACTTGTCAAATATTATAATGAAAATGTATTCAGCTTCCATAGCGTCATTCATTACATCAACAATCTGAAAGCACTTGCATTCAAAATAAACATGCATAAAAACATCTAGCTGATGTTCTTAACAGTAGGTCTGGACAATTGTAATAAACAACAACGTTCATAAAATAATAAACATTTTTAAAAACGCATATTTTAGCAGTGGTCTTTATAAAAAACATTATTGATTGTATTTGATTATGAGCACAATAAGTATAGACAATCGATTAAAACGTACTATCTTTTGGATTAGTTGCGCACATTCCGACATGGCCTTCTATTTCGTTTCCTAGGTACCATCCAATTGTGACGTCAGTGTTTGTGTGACGCGTGCTGAAGACTAGTGAAGAAGAAATCTTAGAATACCCAAAAACTCGTATTCTGGTAAGATGGGTAATACTTTCATTGTTGAATAAATAGTATGCAGTTACCTTCTGTGAAGCTGCAGTATCTGAAAATTTTATCGCTGAGAGTATATTTCAAATATCACTGGCCTGCTGTTAGCTGGCTGCTCTTGTTAGCAAGCCTGCTTTATTGCTATCGACGTTAGCCAGTTGATGCTACTTTCATCTAGACTATGTACTGTAGCTGGCTAGCTAGCGAAGATAATCTTTTGGTTACTTAGTTTGTGTAGCTACAGTCTACTTGTTTGCAAACCAGTCGATTGCCAATTCAATTGATGCTTGCTAGCCAATGAATAATTGCAAATTTATCTGACAATGGCATTACTTACAGTGGTCTAATTCGTTTCATAACGCTTCAGTAGGTATTGTTGGTGTGCGTTTGTGTAAACTAGTTCTCCTATTAGCTAGTTATGTCAGTTTGTTTGCTGGTAGTAGTTTGTTTGCCCGTACCTGAACACGTGTGTTTTTGGGCATGCAGTTGTATTCGACTGAAATGCACTTTCATAAATTAGACAAAGCACAGTTGCTTTGTAACAACTCCATGGGTGACCATAGCCAATGTGTTCAGAATACTGCTGTTTCACAGCCTGTGAGGGGTGGTCTTGCTTATTCCTACTTATTCTTAATGTTGACAGTTTTTCCATATTCAACCAGGTAACCTGATGGAGGACACATTCTCATTTACAGGAACAGCCTGGAAGCAATTAACTGGAAGGAAGGGTTAACTGCCTTACTCAGGGGCAGACCAACATTTTTTCTTTTACCTTTTCGGATCGGGGATTTGATCACACAACCTTTCCAGCATCAACCACAACAACCTGGTTGATGCTGGAACCACTAGGCCACATGGCTGAAGCATGTGGTTCACATTACTAGATTGTAGGAAGAAAAAAACGTGGCAGAGCAAGTGATTGTGAAACATTCAGGGGAAATTTTGTTAGTGCCAACTGTTGACATTTTGTGCAATATGATTATTATTAAAAAAGAAAAGGTTAAATTACTGCTCCTCCTGAAGGATTAGGATTAGTGAGTGGAAGACGGTTGTCAACCTGGGCTGTGAGCTTGCTCCAAATTCCTGGTCTGTAATGGGCAATGAAGTATATCATGTTCTGGTATCAGGTTGTATGGTGTCGTAATGTACAGATGCTCCATTTTCCACACAGCAGTGCATTTTGTGCACACATGCTATGGGGTTATCAAATGTTATGCATCGACCGCCTGACAGAAATGGCAGCGAAAGGAGAATGTTTGCACACACAACAAGATGCATCCACGCAGTTTGTTTTGTAACAGCACCGCGGGATGAGTAGCATACTGTCGCGTAAGTGTTTTTAGTTCACAGCCAGCCAGTGACCTCTGACCCTCTCTCCTCGAGGACTGACCATGGGGAAGGCCCTGTCCCACCTGCCCAAGCAGGCGTGCCACGACAATTACCAGGACGGCCTGACCACGACCCCGGAGGATGACGGGAAGAGAGAGGATGTGTCCCAGTTCCCCTATGTGGAGTTCACAGGCAGGGACAGCGTCACCTGTCCTACCTGCCAGGGCACGGGGAGAATACCCAGAGGTGAGGAAACACTGCTGGGGGTTTCTGTCAGCCGCCCATGGGTGGAGGTATCAAAGTGCTACTGACTGAATGGCCACTAGACGCTATTAGTTCAACGAGAAATGGATCCACAGAGCTGAGTTTCTTCCCTCTGATGACTGGCGATTGACACGGCGTTGACACGTTTGACTCAGCCAACCGAGTGCGTTAGCTAAGATTAAGGGAGGGATTTTGACAGACTCCAGGTCCAGGATGTGTGTGTGTCTGTCTGTCTCTCTGAGAGCTTGAGGAAAGGAAACCAAAGGCAGCGCTCACGTATGCAATGTTTCCATTAACGTAGGCCAAGAAAACCAGCTGGTGGCGTTGATCCCATACAGTGACCAGAGACTACAGCCCAGGAGAACGTGAGTGGCTGTTCTTGTTGTTTCTATCAACCTCCTGCTGAATGCACCGAGGCTTATTGAACCACTGCATGTCAACTTCCACTACTTCCTGACCACGGCCCTCTAACTTTGCTCTGTCCTCACCACAGAAAGCTGTATGTCACCGTTTCGGTGACTGTGTGCCTGCTGCTGTCCTGCCTGGCTGTCTTCTTCCTGTTTCCTCGCACCGTTGACGTCTCCTACGTGGGTGTCAAGTCTGTGTTCGTAGCTTATGACCAGGACCGGAGGATCGTCTATCTCAACGTGACTGTGAGCCGCTGGTCAAACCGCGGCCGCGGTGCCGCGGCGTTCTTCTTTCTGTCCGCCCACAAAACAGAACGGCTACGGTGGTAAAGTGGTAATGTTCTTCTCCCTTCCAGAACACCATGAACATCACCAACAACAACTACTACAGCGTGGAGGTGGCCAATATCACAGCTCAGGTCCTGTTCTCCAAGACCGTCATCGGGAGGACTCGCATCAATAACGTCATCGCCATCAGCCCTCTGGGCATGCACCAGGTACCGGGGCGTTGTGACACAGGTTCCACCTCTGGGCCGTTTGCTACTGACTCTTGTCCCGTCAAAGATCTCGGGCCGCTGGTAGTGAGTGCGGCACTGTGGAGACAGAACGGGTCCCAGTTGTGTAGCATGTCGCGTATGTGCCGATTTGCACCGCGTGTCGTTAAAACCACTAATTTTCAAATTGGAAATTTTAGAGCTAACTGAGGTATCCTTCTACTAGTAGGTTGTGCACATACAAACAACGTGTTATGCATCCAGCCCAGCATGGAAGGTTGAAACAAGTGTAAATCGCATATGTCCCAGGCTGCATCTTTCAAGCATTGAGCTCTTAATTTTGACCATTTCAAATGAAGAGATGTATTTCGGCTAACCAGAAATTGTTTGACATTGAGATATCAAATCAGCGTTTTTGTCTTGCAAACGTGTAATCCTAACTGTGTTTTCCCTCAGACTGACTACATGGTTCCCACCATCATAGCGGACGAGATGAGCTACATGTTGTAAGTACAACAGCAAATTATGCTCATTAAGTTTTAAGGAGAAACAGTGAACCTGAAGACCAGCTTATGACAGAGACTTGTTCAATAACTCTGTGTTGGACAACAGGTGGCAGTGAGCTGGCTTCTCCTATTTATAGGGCCTGCAAACGCCATGCAACGAAGTGGAGGCCAATGAGGGGAGAGTGATTGTTACAGCTGTATTCCCTCCTATAGCTAAACTAGACTTGGATGCGAAATAAAAGTTGCATTACAGCAACCATGTTATTTTCCAGGGGTTTCCGGCATATTAAAAACGTTAAATACGACAAAAACCTGTAAGATACAATACTTTTCAGAGGTAATGATGGATGATGATGATGATGGATCTTAGTGAGACACTTACCTTTTCCTTATTACATGAAATTGCCAATCTAACTGAAGTGTCTGCCGTTCTGTGTTCCAGTGATTACTGCACCCTGCCGACCATAAAGGTGCACAACATTGTGGTCATGATGCAGTAAGTACACAGTCGACACACCTCCCTCTGACCGTCCACACAGGACCACAGGGGCGTAGTTCCCATCACGCACTCTCACCCAGTAGTCAATGTGGCCGTTGCGCTTTATGACCGGACCTAGTGTCCGGGGAGCAGCACCGCCCTTTAGTCGAACACAAAACAGAAATGGACCTCATATCCAACTGAACACGCATTGAGTGAGATTGTTTTTGTGTGGTCGTCTTAGGGTGACGGTGACCACGACATACTTTGGCCACATGGAGCAGGTCACTCAGGAGATGTTCCAGTATGTGGACTGTGGAGGAAACACCACCACGGTGAGAGGGGCCCAGCCCAAGGTGTCCAATGTCCCCCTGCCCCCGGACTAACCGGCCAGACAGGAGCCCCTCCCGGGCCGGGTTCTTTGTGTTGGTCTTCGATCAGCGACCTGTGAAACCCGGCGGACCCAGTGAGCTGCTGGGTATTGTGGGCTGAGTAGTTCTCCAGGAGGATAGCCGGTCAGCCAAGCTTCAGATGGTTCACTGTTTCCCTCCTCATCCTCCCACCATACATCTGACCATGAACAGCCCATTGTAGATGTCATGCATCTCTGTGTTAGGTATGCAGTGGAGGTAAGAATTAAACTACTGACAAAAAATAGACCTAGTTTTAATGTCTATTTAAAAAAAGAAAAAATAATATAATAATAATATATTTCAGTACTAAACCTTTATGCACTTTATTCTTGAGTTTTTAGTTCCATAGTATTTTCCATGTCAGTGGAAAATACTGTGTCATTCCAGACTGTTTGGAACTGTAAATGCACATGAAATAATGCCACGGTCTATGGACGTACAGTAATAATGTTTATTATTTTCATAGATTAATCTAGTCTGTTATGTCATTCTGCTAAAAGTTCATCGATGCAGTGAGCCGGAATAATATAATTCACTTGGACAACTAAGCCCAAAATTGCCCTTGATCACATTGAGACACGACCACAAAGTCTTATTTATTTTTGGAAATACTTCACAACAGGTTTGCTTAATGCAGCTGACTTTTATCTGAATTCCTGGTTGTTTTGCAATCTCTTACTTTCACTTCTTATTTTTATAGAAACCTAAAACAAAATCTCATACGGGATGGTTTTTGGGTCACATCTCGCATCTTGCCAACCCCTGATAAATACAGCAAATACTGCTATTTGGCAGGATGCCAGAATGTTCAGTATGGAGTGGGACACTCCCTTTGTACTCATTTGGACAATTGAGTAATAATTTATTTATTTGGCGTTTACACTAGTATTATTGAGAACAAATGTTTGATATTGGGTGACAGTACAGTGTCACCTTTTAGTTACAGTAACCGACATAACCATAATCAAAGTTCTGAGAACTCTCACAATCTTATTTGCAATGATAGTTACTACACATTATTCACCATTCAGTTTCAGTAGTAACAAAATCCCAGAGGGCTCCTATACAATATGTCCAGTTGTACACTAATACCACCCATCATTGGGCCATTAGTTGAAACTGTGATTTGTTTACATTAAATGAAAGATCTCGCTATGCCCATGAAGTGCAGTGATTTTTAAGAAATGAATACGTTTAGTCCTTTCCAAGGCTCTGTTCTCAGTTGGAGGGACTTTATTTTTTGATACATACTTCCTGTGGATTTCAGTATAACCAGCTGAATGGATTATATACTGTCTGAACCATTTTCATATTTTCATGACATAGAGGATGGTTTGACAGGGGCGTTATATGTTTGATAAATGACTTCCCTGCATATCCATCCCAGTTGAAGAGTTTGTAAAACTACTTAGATTGAATGATTACCTTAATACTGCTTTGTAATTTATTGATTCCAGCATTGTGGAAAATCTTTTTCACTTGTACAACTCAAAAACACTTCCTGTTTTCATTAATAGAAATATATATTCTATTTCTTAATACTCTGTAGTTTGTTGCTATCAAATTTGCAGACAACTAATTAGGTTTTTACAGTCATTTGAACCCAATCTTGTATGAAAAAGTGGTTCAGCTCTTAATTGAATGTTAGGATTTAGTAAAGACTTGCAACAGTTCTGGCACATGAACTAAAATAGCGTTTAGTCCAAATGTCTACTTTGCTGTGGGTACACAACTTATTTTAATTAGCAACTGACTAGATGTAAATACAAGCTATTTTAGAGTTTACATGTAGTTTTGTGTTTGGTTTTATTTGTGTGATTTGCTTTTGATTACATTAAATTCAAGATGGTTGGATCACGATTTGTCCTTCCTTGTTTGGTTGTTACCCTTTCTAAAAGCATGAATAAAGTTCTTAACACCACATTTTCTTGTATTTTCTAAATTTTTTCATGCTTTTTATATAACCAACTAAAGAGAAACTGGTAAAAATAAATAAATATCACATCACACAGTGTGATATCACATTTCAGATTCATACTTGTATGTTAGATTCTTTGGATGTTTCAAAAACTGAACGCAATGTTGTTGTAGGGATAGTCAACAGTTTTACATCATAAACACCTCTGTGCATAAAAGTAAATTTCTGCAGCATTTGGCTCATTATTCAACTTCCCTCTGTGACTGAACAAATTGGTAACCATGAACTTTCATCCAGACTTGAAAGGGGATCTTCCCTTCGCCTTAATAATGACGAGGCAAACTTGTATTCTAAAACGCCTCCACACACTCCGATCAGCCGTTACGTGGCTTCAACCGCAATGTGGTTTGGCTTGACATTCACATAAAGAGGGAGCAAGAGTTGGAATAGTTCTGGGACCAGGTAACTAACCCGAGTTAGAATCCCAGGGCCAACTGAAATCTTGGGGAAACTGAAGTTGGCTGCTGGGTTGAATTTCCTACATACTCAACCTCCTGCACTAGCATTCTGTCATGCCCTGAACAAAAAGTACCACCAGCTGGACCTGTGTTGATACCAGCCTGTGGTGATGTGGGTACCTTGACAGCAGATTTGAAAAGGCTCTGCAAATGGTATTGTATATTATGCATAATGTTTGTCTTTTGTGAATACAGGACCGCCAGTGAAACTGCTTCTGAACAATGCTGACCCTGTCCCTGACTGTGCCAGTGGGTTATGCCAGGGCAAATAAGAAGCAAGCTGTGCCTGAATAGAAAAACCCAGAGGGCGGCTGGGATCTGCCAAGGGTTGGGACACTGCTGAGGAGTGGAGGGGTGAAGGGTGAGACCGGTAGCCGGCCAGTGAGCCTGAGCAGCATGGGAATTCACCGGGGAGGAACCGAGCCGTTACAATAAGAGAAGAGGAGCGCAGCTAGAGACCAAACTGGTCCACCATTTTCTGTGGGCTTTTGTATCCCTTTTTACCTATTTTTACAGCAACTGTACTCACTTTATATTTAGATCGATAGATAAGCTTAGTGGTGGGCATTTAATCTTTTTAGTGAGCTGACTTGTGTGGCTGTTTTCACCATCTGACTTATTTGTCTCCCATATGCCTCTTCATTTACAATTTGTTTACCAGAAATTATGAAAAGGTTGCCTCCAGAGGAAGGCTAATTTTATTTCATGTCATGTTATAAGGTTGCAGGAGACAGGCGCAGAGATTCTTCAAATAGTTTGTTTATCTAGGTAAATCTGAGAACATGAGAAACAACCGTCACATGAAACCAGCAACAACAACGACAGACAAGAAACACTAGGGCAGGAGAAACATAAATAGGGACTTCACAAGGGGTTAACGAGACAGAGGGAAACCCAATTACAATGACGAGACTAAACATGGAAACAGGAAAACTAGAACTAAAACATACAGAACATAGAACTGCAACAACCAGCAAAGCACAGGTCGTGACCGGCCGTTACATTTCAGCTTGTGAAATACACCTTCAAATCGGCTGAACTTTTAACTTGCCTAATTATTTATCTTTTCTTCAGGGCACATCCCAGCTTAAGTCGTTGAATCTCATTTACGTTTGCCATAAATTATTTAATGAATAAAAGTCAATAATTGTAAAATAAAACAAGAAAAGAATACACCGATGCAAAGCAAAATTATTTATCTTGAAGCAATACTAAAGTTTCTGTTTAAAATATAGATAACACCTAGGACAAGAAATGACATCCTCTTTTTTGCTTACACATTGATATCTGATCCATACCAAACAGGATATCACATGATACAGTGGTTAATAAAGATGTTCATACATAGTTCCAACATATTTCCTGACAGATAGATACTGCTTAAATGCAGTAAATGTATGCTTTCGCAGTACTTAAAGTTTATTTTGAATACAATGTGTCCTGGTTATGCATTCCTGGAAGCAGACACTTAATCTATTGCTTCCAGGAATCACCTAGCTCTTTGGTTGTGCCACAAGTGACACTCTACTGCTATATGTAGTCAAGTGATCTGACCTGTTGGTTTACCAAGTTTATTGAAAAGTTCTCTAAGAGCTGACACAAAATGGAACATGGTGACATCACAGACAAAATAAATACTTTTAGGGAAGGGAAAGCTTGTCAGGACAAACAAATGTTAGTTAACTAGCATTAGCGTGGCTGTATTTCAGGATTTGTGAGGAAAGTGCCTGACCATTTTGTCAAAGATTATGCTTCAAACTGTGTTGACCCCAAGTGAATGAAGCTAGAGTGGCTGGTACCTGTACAAGTTCATACCATTACGAAGACCTTGAACTTTCCCCTAAGCCATAACTTACAAGTTTAACACAAAACCATAAAAAGGGAACTTGAAAGGGAACCATTCTGTAATATTTGGTTTGTATTTAGAGTCTTGGTCAGAGGCTATTACTGTTTAATACCAGAGCAGATATTACTTCTATATTGATGTGATTGATGGGTGTTTATTCTTACTCTGTTGTTGAAAAAATAACCACAACGCTGCTTAGCAGTTTCCTGTGCTATAACACATTGTTTTGTAGAACTACAAGATAAAAGTCTCTATTGACCAACTCTAATTGCCAGTAAATTTGAGTCCAATTCTGAAGTGATTATAGATATACCCCTGTTGAGAGCTTTTCCAAGAGAATCTTGGAAATACTGAGCACGGTTAGACAGTAATATGCACAGTATGTACGGTTAGACAGTAATATGCACAGTATGTGTGTTTAAATATTGTGCGTGTGTACATATCTCCTGCATGTACATATTGTGTGTGTGCTTTGGAAGTAAAATAGACCCACCCCTTCTCAGCCTCCCCTTTAGCCTTGGAGCACAGGGCTGCTACTGACTCACTCATCCACAGGACCTTCACAGAGAACAGAGCAGCGGCCTGTGTCTCTCCCCTACTCTCCTCATACCACACCTAGCATCCATTCACGCCCGTACGATCAGCGGAACCATGGTCTACCACAAGGAGTTTGACAAGGCAGGCAGGGAAGCCGGTCTGCAGATCTGGAGGATAGAGAAAATGGAGCTGGTCCCGGTGCCTGACAACCTGCGTGGAAACTTTTACATTGGGGACGCCTACGTGGTCCTCCACACGGTC
Source organism: Esox masquinongy (assembly GCA_016801175.1). NCBI lineage: Eukaryota > Metazoa > Chordata > Actinopteri > Esociformes > Esocidae > Esox > Esox masquinongy. The sequence continues at coordinate 25,519 of JACXGI010006835.1, forward strand.
AAACAGAGAGACTGCTGCTTCTATGACCTGCACTACTGGCTGGGTATGTTGGACAGGTTTGGTGCGTGTGTTTGTCTGGGTCCCTCAGGCTGTGCCGTTGTGTCATGCTGGATGATTTGCTTACCGTTGAAGGGTTATCGATTTTTCGAGATCAATGTGAAAACATAAGGGAGTGTTTAGTACTTTTTTTAAAAGTTAAAATATGTTGATAGTCATGTACTGGTAGCTACAGGCTGAACTACCTGACAGTACTTTCCTAACACTCTTATTAACATTCATAAATACACTGGATATAATAGATCAGGAAAACTTAGCATCAGAGGACATTTGCAGTGTTAGAAAAAACCTTCACCATGTTGTAGATCAAAATCTGAGGTGACACGTGGGTATATAGGATGGCTGGTTCATCTTGTATTTAAGGAGGACTGATTACACCACATATTCAGATATGGAATACTAACTGAATGTTTAGTAATGGGTTTTAGAAATGTCTTCAATAAGCACTACCAAGCCTAATAGTATAACACTTCAGCTCTTTGTGTCTGGTGTGTGAGTGACACTACTGTAAAAAATGTGTTAGCTACATGTGCAACATGGCTGAAAAACCACTGACAGTTCAACAGCTATATGAGGTTTGAGGCCCATTGCCTGTAAGTGCACAGGGGGGAGGAAAATCAGCTCATGCATTTTGCAATCATAAATAGTTAAAACTATTTTATTGCCTCAACTAAAACATAAGTGACTATCTGGTAAAGGCTTAAAAGCGGTAAAAGCTGGTAAAAGCGTTACTGTATCGTGATACAACTTGGACAACTGTAAGATAATTGTCATCAGCGGTACTACATATGTGTGACTGTCACCCTCTAATGGCACAATCGTGATTTCCGTTCCTACCAGGACGATGGCCAGTCTGATGATGATTCAGCCTTCTCATTTAACTAAGCTAGAGCTCTGGCCAGCGGTGTCAGAGGATTCACCGTATCAAAAAGAGCTGGCAGTTTCAGGTCCCCTAACAGACAGCTGTGCAGCTGTTATGGTGGAATTATGAAAGCAGGCTAGCAAAACAAAAAAAGGCTACTGATCTGTATCGCCATTTCTTTTGAGATATCATCACTTCTCACTTTCTTTCCCGGACTTCACATCTGGAAATGTAATTTTGCTCTACGAGAGATAAGAGAGAAATGTGCCTTATTTTACACAATAATTTGCATTACAATTACATGACGTGCTGAGAGACTAGCTATGAGATTTGAGGGCTTGAAACGAGGGATGTTCATCTGTAGCAACTTGACCAGATCCTTATCAGGGCCAACTCTTCTTTTTCAAAATGCATGTCACCCCTCTTCACTAACTTCACGGGGTTCCTGTTAACTCTTGCATCCACTAAAAAAACGTAGTACTAGCCTACAGAGCAGCCCAGTTAAAACTCTTCTCTGTCCTGGCAGCCCAATGGTGGCACCAGCTCCCCCTGGAAGCTTGGACAGCAGAGTCCCTGTCCGTTTTAAGAAATATGAAATACCTCCACAGTAAAATCCCTCAAAAGTAACCACTGCCACTGTCCATTCCTGTCACAGATCTTACGATAAGAATACTTAATTTATATTAATTCTTCTTCATACTTCCGTTCACTTTTTAGAACAGCCATATAGTAATTATCGTCTTAAGAAAGCTAGGAGCTTGAGAGTGAGATTTCTGCATATGTATTCCACTAAACAATCAGCTAGGGTATTCCACTAAACATTTCTGAAAACATAGTCATGTAAAAGCCTTCTGAGATGCAATTCTGTCCCAGCTGTCCTCCATTATCCAACCATTATAATCATGAATCATTATCTTAACAGACTAATGGATCTGTGATGGATTTCCTTTCCATTTGGCATGCAGTGTTGAGCCTTAGGATTTTCCTCGGTTATGCCATTGAGCCACCCACTATGGTTTAAAGTATGGAAGAACGTGCTATAGACTGGTAGCTAACTATGTTAGTCACACCAAATAGCAGATATGTTTTTGGACTAGAGCGGAGGTGTTAAGTCTAGGCCCGCAGGCCGATCATAATCAGGGAGGTGTGTGTTGTTTGGTATGTTATTTTAGATGTAAAATGACTTGATATACTTCTATTGACTAGAAACTATTTGAAATTCTGTAGAAAGGATAATGGACCTACATTCATGCAGTGAATGTGTCTTGTTAACAATCACCAAAATGAATGCTAGAAAATCAGAAATTATCCACAAACGCAAAAACGATAGGTGAAAGACATCCACCTGCAAGAGTGACGTATAAGATGTAAATAAAAAGGTCACATGTAACTTTGGCAAAACGTCTTATCCGCAGCGGGGCGGGTGTGAGTTGTTTCAGATGCTCTCAAATGTCCAGAGGTGTTGTCCAGGGTCTCGCCCACGTTCTTTGTGCTCTGGGAGTTTGTCCGTGGACCCGTCAGCCATGGTGGAAAGGTCCTAGACCGGGCATGCTCATAGTGAAGAGCACCTGGAAGCTTGAGAAGAATGGGAGACTCGGGGGTAGCCGGGCTAACAATGACGATGCGCCGCGTGTAGTAGTTTCTATTGTTTTTGACGTGATTTGAAATTATTAAGACAAATGGTATAACATTTTTTAAACTAGAAGCAATTTGTTCTTACTAGTTTTAATATTTCTGTTATTATTAATTGTGAGTAAATCACTGTGATCACATCAACCAGATTGGTTTTCCTAATAACATTTTCAATGTGCTAAGGTTTTTCCATCTCCACTTAAACTGTTTCTCATTTCACAATTCAATTACATTGTATTTAGAGTAACTAGAGTAATATTTAAAAGGATTTCTCGAAAAACTGGGCAATTTAAGCAGTACTCACAATCTTTCTTCAGGTAAGGAGTGCAGCCAGGATGAGAGTGCAGCGGCGGCCATCTTTACTGTTCAGCTGGATGATTTCCTGGGAGGGAAGCCTGTTCAGTACAGAGAACTGCAGGGATTTGAGTCAACCGCCTTCACAGGCTACTTCAAAGGAGGGATCACATACAAAGTACCATACACTTCTGCTTTTAACTTTAATTCTGCCAGGTTCAAATGTTGCTACTGTACACGTTACGTGATTTTATTTCACTAACACTTAATTGGGTTGTGCTTTATATGTGACTAGGTGCTATCCATTCCATTTGCCACATTTCAGACGTTGCTCAACATATTATATGGGAGGTCTGGTGTCGGATAAACACTTGTTGTAGCGTTTTGTTTGGCGTCAGTCACAGGAGCCACACTGACTCATGGGATGGAAAATTAAGTACAGGGAGAATGAAGACGAAAAGGAAAAACAGTTTGATGTTCCAGTTTCTTTTTTCTTGTCCCCACACTTTTGACTAGAAGGAACTGACACTCTTGCCTTGTTCAACCTTACAGGGTAACCCACACTCAAGAACCCAGACATTACCTTTTACATTTTTGTTTTAGGAATTCCATCATCTGGTCTTGCCCAATGGTTTTTACTGTTAACCGCTTCTCTGGAACTTCTGAACGTTTCACAATTGTGTTGTGGCCCTGAACTAATTAATCTGATTGATGAAACAAGGGCTTGATAGTAAATTGTCATGTTGAAACAGATGTGCTAGTTCAGAAATTATTCAAATACAATATTCAAATACAAATACATGGAACGGCTTAGGATCAACGAGGAGAGGTTTGAGAACTACTATGTCCTGGTATGACATACTGGACCTCCATCTTAGATTTAATCTGAAACAAACAAATTCTGTTTTGAGGGGAGTTTTCTAATCTTGTCTCTGTACACTTATTTCTATTCTATCATGTTCTATTCTAGGCCGGAGGTGTTGCCTCTGGATTTCAACACGTGGTCACGAATGACCTGTCGGCTCAAAGACTCTTCCATATCAAAGGTCGCCGTGTGGTCAGGGCAACCGAGGTCACCCTTAGCTGGTCCAGCTTTAACAGAGGGGACTGCTTCATTGTGGACTTGGGGGCAGTATGTTTTGAATGGTTGATCGATTGATTTGTTGGCTTGAGAATTAATGTGAAAATGTATGCACTCGGTACTGAGTCTCTCTGGTTAAAAGTGTTTGATCTGAACTCATCAATAGATTGATTCATGGATGGGTGGATTGTACACTAGCATTAGGGTACAATGTGCTACGAAAACATAATATATTGCAAACTAAAAAAATACGTATGATATGTTGCAAATTAAATTTAATGTTATGCGAGGTACTACAGTACTATGGTTAAGGTTTTCGGTTAAGAGTCGAGTTATGGTTAGGTATTATAGTACTTTTTTTTTTGCCTCCATGGATTCAAACTTGCAACCATTGGAGTGAAGGTTAGGGATGTTTCCTGTCGTCCACCCTTCCCAACCACAATGCCCTTCCAAAAATCCACTCTATTTAACTATAACAGCGCTCAAAACTGACCCTAGCGACTGGCCTGTCTGTACCGTAACATATCTTATGAATTTGTCTGTCAATGATTCACGCAAAATAAATTATATCCCTTAGACCAGCCTGATGAATTATATATCGCATATAGTGGTAACATTGCTAAGACCAAGATGTCCAAACTTTTAGTGCACTCAGTCGCCCTGAAACAACAGAAATTATTCTGTATTGGCTGTTAAGTTACTGTTAAGTCATCTGTATATGAACAAACTTAAAATTCTGTTGAAAGACAAATATTGTTCATTTGGCTTTAGTTGACCGCAAGTTAAAATCCCTTTAGGCCAACAGTGTGTATTTTGACGTAAGGTGAGCTTATGATAATTAATATTTACCAGGTTTCCTAATGTTTACCAAACCAAACCCAATAGCTATACTGTTCTCCCTTCCCACGAATCGGGACGTATTGCTACACAACATAAAGCTACTGGTTTTGCACCCACACTCCTTTCCCACAGGTTGTTAGATAGCCCCAAAGCAAAAGCCTTTATCCAACTGGAACTTCATAAAGTGTGCAAAGTACCCTCTTTTCAACTGAATTCTATGTTTTACCTGCCTCTAGGTTATCTACCAATGGTGTGGCTCGGACTGTAACAAGTTTGAGCGACTGAAGGCAGCACAGGTAGCTTCCGGTATCCGTGACAACGAGAGGAATGGCAGAGCAAAGCTTGTAGTTGTGGAGGAGGGGAGTGAGCCACCTGAATTCATTAAGGTGACATGCTAATTTAACTGTATTTCTACAACCATAACATTTCCCCTTGGAGGGGGGTTTATAAATCCCAGACAGGGAAACAGTTCTGAAAGATAGACCAAAAAAATTTAAAAGCAGCAGAAAATAAATTAAGAAAAACTATGGATATAACATATTTTTAGACAATTATTTAAATTGTAATTATTTAAAAAATACAATTACAAAACACTGCATGGGGACTGTATCTCAATTATGTGTGCGATTAGTTTGGATGTCTCCATTAACAGCTGCACATTTTACCTGTCAACAGGTTCTCGGCAACAAGCCACAATTACCAGAAGGCGATGACAATGACGATATGATGGCAGATATCTCCAACAGGAAAATGGCCAAACTCTATATGGTATGGTCCAAAGTCTACACACACACACACACACACACACACACATTCAAACTAATGTTTTTCTTCCACCTAGGTGTCTGACGCATCCGGAGAAATGCAGGTGACCCTGGTATCTGAGGAAAACCCGTTCTGCCAGAGCCACTTACTGTCAGATGAGTGCTTCATCTTAGACCACGGGAGAAGCAAGATGATCTTCGTCTGGAAAGGTGAGTGTTTCAATGGCTTACCTTAACAAGCACTATAAATTAACCTCCTCATCTTTCTTTTCTTTTGCGTGAACCATCCCTTCTCACCCACAAAGGTCGCAACGCAAACCCTGACGAAAGGAAGACTTCCATGAAGACGGCTGAGGGGTTCATCAAGCAGATGGGCTACCCAGCTAACACACAGGTACATGGTCATTATCATCCATTACATCAAGTCAATCCTTCCCCTATCAACTGATCTGAAGTCAGTCCCTCCCTTCTCAACTTATATATGACATTCATACAAACGACTTCTCCTTTCTGTCTCCAGATCCAGGTCCTCCCAGAAGATGGTGAGACTCCCATCTTCAAACAGTTTTTCCAGGGTTGGAAGGATAAGAACCAAAGTGAGGGGTTCGGGAAGGTCTTTGTGACCGAGAGGATTGCCAAAATACGCCAGATTGAGTTTGATGCCTCTAAGCTCCATGAGTCCCAGAGCATGGCTGCCCAGTACAACATGGTGGACGACGGCACAGGGGACACACAGGTAACAGACCATGTGTCAAGGGCACAAGACAGTGTTATCCCACTCAGCTAAAGACCAAGTAATAGTTTGGGCAGCCTACGCAAGCCTTAAGATCTCAGGTTAGGTTACTCACCGCACGAGTGTTTTGCAAAGGGTCACTATTTAAGTATGTACGTATACAAATTAGTCAGGGGTGTATTCCTCTGACAATCCGGTTAAAATAGATTTCAAACAAACGGAATTACCAGACAGGCCATCGTTCATTTGTTTGTTTTATATTTAAGATCTTCAGAGTTGAGAGCAATGGTCGTGTCCCGGTTGACCCGAACACGTTCGGACAGTTCTATGGAGGAGACTGTTACATCATCCTCTATACTTATAAAAGAGGCCAGATCATCTACACCTGGTGAGTCCACAGGACCTGTCCCCATGTATTCAGATGGATGCGAGGGTGGGTGGGAGGGTGGATGGATGGGTGGGTGAGTGCAGGCGTAGGGTGGGTGGATTGATGGTTAGACAGGAAGGGGTGGGTCAGTCGGTAGATGGGCGGGTGTGTGAGTAGATGGATGGTCTTTGAATTTGAAGGTGAGGCCTTGGAGTATTGGAAATGGTTCCTGATTATTACATTCGATTGACAGGCAGGGGGCTAGCAGCACGATAGATGAGCTGACCGCCTCTGCCTTCCTCACGGTGGAGTTGGACCGCTCACTCGGAGGGAACGCCGTTCAGGTACCACCCAGATTAGCAGGAGAATCTCTGTGTTGTGCACTAACCATTAATGTCCAATGGGTCGGTTTAATCCCAATGCCCTCCAAAAGACACCCACACACTAAGGCTGAAGCATTGAGCTAGTCCTCACTGTTAACCTGAAGACACGGTTTTGGAAATCCTTGCGAAATTTAAGTTAGTGTCACTGCTTTATTGTTGTTTTAAGGTGTGATACTAGAGGAAGTTAATATCTCCAGCCTATTAAATCCCCTAATTTTACTGTGAAATGAAGGTTTACTAACCTTTCCTACTGGCATGACAGAATGTCTTCTCTAGGTGTGGAGTTGGTATCTCATATAGTTGTTTAACAATGCACATCCAGCTGCTAGAACAGGATTCTATGGTAGTGTATCCAAACACGCATGCCTACGTTATACTGACCCCTAGTGGTTGTCTACAGTAAACTTCTATCCATTGCTCTAATACCAAACCGTGTATGTGTTCGTACCCTCTGTCGTTTTTTGCAGGTGAGAGTGTCCCAAGGAAAGGAGCCTGCCCATCTGCTCAGCCTGTTCAAAGCTAAGCCCCTCATTGTGTATAAAAGCGGTACCTCGCGTCTGGGAGGCCAGGCGTCTGAACCCCCCACACGTCTGTTTCAGGTCCGCCGTAACCTGGACACCATCACCCGCATTGCGGAGGTAGGGAGGGGCAAGAGCGCAGGGTCGCAGACGCACTCTCTTGCAGTCCAACATTTTTTTATCTCCGGTCCAAGTGGCATCGCTTGGATTGGGTAGGCTGAAATAGATGTTGAAATGTACCATATTCCGTGTGTGTGTGTGTGTGTGTGTGTGTGTGTGTGTGTGTGTGTGTGTGTGTGTGTGTGTGTCGTGGTAGGTCGAGGCAGAGGCCGGCAGTCTGAACTCCAATGATGCCTACCTGCTGAAGGTGCCCTCGGGGCAGGGCTACCTGTGGGTGGGTAAGGGTGCCAGTGAAGAAGAGGAGAAGGGGGCCCAGTATCTGAGTGAGGTGCTGAACCTTCAGACACAACGCATCCTAGAGGGACAGGAACCAGGTATTAACATATGATACAGATCCAATTTGTTGTGTCACACCCAAGGAAATTAGAACACAGTGTTTGCAACAGAAAACGAAAACAAGTAGCTGTAATTGGACAAGTTCAGGTAGTTCCATAATAATAAAAATGTGGTGTAGTACTCAGTAGAGTCACCAGGGGGCACACTCAGACAAGCAACTGACAAGGCATATAGATTGAAATATTTGAGGTTGTCAGTCAGTAAAGTATATTCCGAGGTTTCACGATGCACAGAAACTCGATCATATTTGGGGGTTCCTTTTGCAGATGACTTCTGGTCAGCATTAGGGGGAAAGAAGGACTACCAGACATCCAAGAGACTGGAGAGTAAGAGTCTTACTCATCAACCTCGCCTGTTCGCCTGCTCCAATAAGACTGGCAGGTTCATAGTGAGTATCATACATGCAAACACACACACGCACTGGCGCGCAAATACACATACACACACGCACGCATGCACGCACGCACGCACGCACATTCACACGCGCATGCACACACAAACACGCACACAGTTAGATGTGATCGGCTACTATCCCGTGTGCAGATTGAGGAGGTTCCCGGAGAGTTCACTCAGGAGGACTTGGCAGAGGATGATGTGATGCTGTTGGACGTCTGGGATCAGGTATGGTCGTTTCTACACACCCTCAGATTCACACTTTTCCATTCTATTGTATATTAAACAACAATTCACATAAATGTTTTGTGATAGGTGTTTATCTGGATTGGCAAAGATGCCAACGAAGTTGAGAGAACTGAATCTGTAAAATCAGGTAAGTCATTGCCTCGTGTGTACTGTATCTGTGTATTTTTCTTTGGTTTGCTTTACTGATTGACAGCTTCAATCATTTCCCCCTCCTAACAGCCAAGGCCTACATTGAATCGGACCCAGGGGGTCGGGATAAAAGGACCTCTGTTGTGATAGTGAAGCAGGGCCACGAGCCCCCTACCTTTACAGGATGGTTCCTGGGGTGGGACGCGGCCCGCTGGAACTCAGATGCTATGGCCAAGACCATGAAAACCTTGCAGCTTTAACTTCAGTGAATACCAACAGTTAAAACACTGTTTGAATACAGCACACACAGTTGAAACGTTTTAAGCGTTCACTATTTTGGTTTTTTCACATTGAGGTTTATTTTGGATAGCTGTGGGCTAACCTGTGAAAGGGGCTTGAGTTTGATTTGAATTGATTGCGCCATGTTGTTGTAATGGTTTTGTCTTTACAGAGATGTGTATGGAAATGTGACATGTTAATTTACTACTGGTATGTTTGTTTTTAGTAAAATTGCTCTTGTTTTGCTGAATCAAAGTTTAAATGCTATTAAAAGCTCTTACAGACAATGCCAAAGATTGCTTAGAGTTATTTACATGGACCCACACTATGAAAGGAAATACAAGAGAGGCTCATTTTCATATCAAGTTTTTACATTTGTTCTTAACTGACATCTTTTTACTTCATTTCTACAAAGAACCGCAAGATAGATGGCGCACATACATTGCTCTAATAAACATTTATTAGCTCCAGTTTTAGGCCAATTTTTCGAAATTAAAATGGAAAACCTTACTGTTCGTAGCCCAGCAGAAAAGAATGGATGTCCCTTTTGATCACAACGTGGGATATACAGTTTCCAATCAGGAGCGTCACTATCACTATTCACTAATATTATGTTGGCCTATCGTATAGCCTACTCTTTTTTTCAGTCTCAACAACTGTAAATTTCCTGCCGTCCCAATGCGTAGTCTGAGGAGCACTCCTTCATTTCAATCAATTTAAATAGCTGAGCGATAAAACCAGATTTGAGGGGGATAGAAGACACGCATGAAACGTGTTGTTGATGTTCCGCCTCGGTAAAGGAAATCTCCAATGCGGATGGATGGGGGGGTACATAGCAGCTACACTGATCTAATAACATCATTTATAAATCAGCCTAAAGGCCTATTACAAAATAACGAAGTTATGAAGGCTACGTGTTTTTTTTTTTTAAAAAAGACCTTCACATTCACAGATTATTCTGACCTTGCTGCAATAATTTGAACTCGAAAGTAAAATTGGGCAACATCCAGAATATCACCTAGGCTATGCGTTTCAGTTTAGAAATCTTCACAGATTAGTAGGTTATGTCTCTGGATTACATTGCATCATAATAATGTATTTTCTTGGAAATCGACGATTCTCTGTGCGTTGCAGACATTTTACATTTATTCTATAATAGATAACGCGCGGTGCTTCAATGTGAGCGGTTGCAATGAACTTCAGAGTTCATTGCACAGATACAGGTGGCGCGTGGAGGTGTGTCGCCCGGTGAGGAGGGGGCTGGCGAAAGGCACCGCTCTCCACCAATCGGACAGGAGTAAAACGGGGCGCTCTGGGAAGTCTACCAACCATAACTCGTGGTAGAAGGCTTATGGGTTGAACCCGTGGTGCGGGGTGGGAATGGAGAGGGAGTCAACGCACTTTTACCATTCAGTGGTGGTGTGGACGTTAATATCGTGTGAGCGAGAGAGGAGGTTGGAATGAATGTATTGTAGCTGCGATCTAAGCTTTAATGTTTTGGAAAGTCTACAGGGCTACATCAAAGAGGTAGGTGGACAGTTTACAAATTATGTTTTAAAAAATCTATTTGTTTTGCCAAAGAGATTACGCACAATACATTATGCTGAAATAATTTGTCTATACCCAACCTATCGTCGCCAGCTTTTCATGACGGCTTGCATTGAATGTCTGCCTAGTCCGCCAGTTATTGAGTGCAAGGTAATTGAGTAGCAAACTAGTAGCTACTAATATATCAAATCATTAGATTATTTAAAAAAAAATGATAGAGCACTTGTTGGCATAACACCTGTCTACCTGTCAAGACATTTGTTTTGGCGTTAGTGGTAGTAGATATGTTGCCGAGCTAGGGCTAATTGGTCAGTGTTCTGTAGCGTAGATTATTGTCACATTTTACGATTTGTAAGGAAACAAGCAGAATAATGCCGTTCCACCCTCAATGCTATGAAGGCGATGATAGTCAACCTGAAGACAGTTAAAATCTGATTTTGGCTTGGACCGCGCCGGCGTCCTTGTCATTCAGTATCGATAGCCTACTCCCTTTGAATAGGAATTAGCGTATGAAATCCCCACAGCTCCGAGTTTTCCTTTATAGCGGATATACATGTGGATTACAAAAAACCCCGCTGGTTTACCCCTCTTTCATCTACTACGGGCGAAATAATGCCAACTGCCAAGCCTGTTTAATGACCTAAAAGCCGTTAGAACTGAGCGCGAGAGAGGACGAGACAGAGAGAACATTCATTTAAGACGAGAAAGGGAGAGAGCGTAGGCCCCTAGACTATATTCATTTACAGTGGGTAGCCCCTCCAACTGTAAAACAGTAGATAGCTGTGCGCGTTGGTTGCCGAGTGCTTACATTGCATCCTCTCAATATTCCAGGTGAATGCAGAGGCCCATCCCCCTGGGAAGGGAACGAGCAAAGAAGCCTTGTGAATATTTGTTGAAGCAGTAGCTGCACCACAGCCTGAGTCCCACTCAAAACCCTCTGGATCCCCCTTGATTGTGAATAGCAACATGGGGAATGGATTATCAGATCAGGTCTTCCCTAGCCTTCCTCCCTTCCAAGCACTCCATATTGTCATCCTAGGTCTGGACTGCGCGGGGAAGACGACCGTCCTGTACCGCCTTCGCTTTAACGAGTTCGTCAACACTGTCCCCACGAAGGGGTTCAACACGGAGAAGATCAAAGTGTCCCTCAGCGCTGGCGGAAAGACCAGGCGGAAGGCAGCGTTCCACTTCTGGGACGTGGGTGGTCAAGAGAAGCTCCGCCCCCTCTGGCGCTCGTACACTAGGTGTGCCGACGGCATTGTGTTTGTGGTGGATTCCGTAGACGCAGAGCGCCTGGAGGAGGCCAAGACCGAACTCCATAAGATCACGAGGTTAGCGGAGAACCAGGGCGTGCCAGTTCTGGTGGTGGCCAACAAGCAGGACCTGAGGAACTCTCTCCCACTTAACGAGATGGAGAGTTCGCTGGCGCTGGGGGAGCTGGGTAATGGAACGCCATGGTACCTGCAGCCCGCCTGTGCCATTATAGGGGAGGGGCTACAGGAAGGCCTTGAGAAGCTCTACGCCATGATCATCAAGCGGAGGAAGACGCAGAAAGCTCAACAGAAGAAGAAGAAGAGATGATCTGATTGGTGGCGCGTGCACAACCGACGGCGTTCGAGTGGGTGGAGCTATACGAGAAGGCAAAGATGTGAAATAACATTGGCGGTGGATGGGGACCCACCTGTCATGGTGTTTCCACTGTTCACTCAGTGTCTCCTCATCAACACAGTGACCAAGTGAGCGATGGACCTCCCCGTGACTGGCCGCCCGTTGACTGAGTTGTAGCAGTCACATGACTGTGTTTGTTCAGGTAACTATGGGGGTGTTTGTTCCCTGGGCCTCACTGGATATGATGGAATACATTTTTCCCCGCTTGCTATGGACTTTGGATGGTGACAGCACAGCAACACAAGGCAGTGGACTCTAATGTATTTGGGAAGGACGTATTATGCCATATTGCACGGCACATAGACGTTTTCAGACAGGGTCAAATTGACACTTGATTGTTGTCATGTAACCAATGTGTCAAGCCTTCTGTTCAATCAGTTCCTAGATGAAGAAAAAGAGTGAACATGTAAATTGCATATGAGCATTTTAAAATTGGCCAAACAATGTGTGTTTTACAAATATGTTTGGAAATGTCTGTCGTGCATTTAAAAATCCATACAAAAAATACATTATATGGCCAATTGTTCACATATTTCACCTAAAAGGTATCAAAAAATATATATATTTGAAATGTTTTTTTTCCTTTATGCGTGAACACAATTAAATGATGACAATGAGATCACATGTTGAAAACCACTATCACGTTTGTGCCATGGACACTCATTTTAGTGTGACCCTTGAATTTACAATCAAAATCAGTATTTTGTCTCCATGTTGCTGAACGGAGGTCGAGAGCATTCGGAATAAGCTTGCTAATGATGATTCACTAAAGAAAACAATAGACTGATGGTTGTTTATTAACATCAATGTGAGGATGGCGGTGTATCATCAGTGATAAATCTTCATGATCTGCACTAGTTAGGCTATTAAATGTCTCCACTCTTTGGCCTGGGTGAGGTCGAGGTGGGCTGTACTTCCTGTGTTGGGCAGTGGGGGGGTTGTGTCGTGTAATTCTGTTGATTGGCAGGCACAGTTGGCTCAGCGTACTCCGAACATTCCTTCGTGGCCTGGCTAGTTGTCTGGTCTTGACCCTGAATCTCGAAAGTGTCAGACAGGCCTGGGACCTACTGTACTTTGGTTCTGAACCTGGTCTCAGAGGAGTCGCTGATTGGACAGGTTCTCTGATGCCCAGGATCGTTCTATTCAAATTCCCATTAACCAGATCTGCAACTGTTTTTGCACGGCATGAACTTAGAAGTATAAATACAAACAAATATTGTTTTTCACGCTATATAATTCCACATTTGGGATCTCCATTAAATCTCTCAGTAATGCCACCCATAGGTAAATCTGATCCAGCAGGAATAAAGGATCCTAAAAGATTCTTTACATTTAGAAATGTTTGGGGATATACGAGGACAGCTCTGCAGAGATCTGCTCTGAGGAACTCCATATTCTGGTTATCACCTCACACATTTTGACATTGTAAGGTTTGAAGAGCTGGCTGACAGGAGTAGGAAGTGAACAATCCTGGGTGTCGGAGGAGAACCTGTCAAGCTAATGCCTCCTTTGCCCAGAGTCTGAGGCAACTGTACCTGTGCCTTTGGGTTTGTTCCAGAGTGTAGATCAAGCATGGGATTGTTGCTGATACATTCATTCTTCTTGGGTCCTTGCAGTTTATGGAATCGTTAGCCCGTGTTGACGCGGTTCCTTTGACATTCAACTTCTCCAGGCCACACAATGATCATCTGGCCTGGGCAGAGTTTGGGTACCTGGAGCTTCCATGTTCTGTAGAGACAGTCAAGTAAATGCACTTTATTGGTCCGTTTTCTGACCTTAGAACTTGCATCGTCTGATTTTTGTGTGGAATTCACAACGATACTAAAATAGGTGAAGTGTTGCTTCGAAGGAAGCGTTTGTTTTTTATTTTGTTATGCTGTTACCACATTGGAATGGCAGTTCTGTTACACTGTTTTGCTGCGAGAGGGAGGGGTGCTTATATTCATGTCGGTCTGTATCTATTAGTTCACCTTGAATAAAACACCATAACTTTATATCGCATTCAGTACTTTTGTTTTTTCTCTGATCCATTTTACTTTAAATAATTTCTCCCGGATAGCATTAAACATTGGGCAACAGTGTTGTGGACATTATGGGGATGAACAGGAAGTTAGGCTGCTATCAGCAGTAGAAGGACATTGGCACACATCGCATAGAATGTTGGTGAGGACACAGTGGTGAATCACTGATATTTGTTGATGAAGGGTTTTGCCCTTCTGGTCAGTCATGTGCTGTTATTACAGAGTGTACTACACCCCTCACCCACCCACCGCACAGTACTACACCCCTCACCCACCCACC
>JACXGI010006836.1:0-23372 GCA_016801175.1 Esox masquinongy
TAACACCTGAGCAGTGCCACAGACTGATCGACTCCATGCCACGCCGCATTGCTGCAGTAATTCAGGCAAAAGGAGCCCCAAATAAGTATTGAGTGCTGTACATGCTCATACTTTTCATGTTCATACTTTTCAGTTGGCCAACATTTCTAAAAATCCTTTTTTTGTATTGGTCTTAAGTAATATTCTAATTTTCGGAGATTGAATTTGGATATTTTCATTAGTTGTCAGTTTTAATCATCACAATTAAATGAAATAAACATTTGAAATATATCAGTCTGTGTGTAATGAATGAATATAATATCCAAGTTTCACTTTTTGAATGGAATTACTGAAATAAATCAACTTTTTGATGATATTCTAATTATATGACCAGCACCTGTATACCTTGAAAAGTTCCATTGATTGCATTGACGCTTCCTTTAAAGAACCAGAGTTACGTGTGTAATCACGCCGATTTCTGCTATTTACCAGTTGGCACATAGAGTGCTTTCCATTTCACTCCAATAAATTTGATTATAGCTTTTGAAGGGTGTGAGCGATCAGCTGTTATGACCCCTTAAATTACAGGTGCGACTCACAGGAACTAGTGTCATTGTTTCCCTCTGTGACGCTCACAAGCTTTGTTGGACACATTGAAGGTACTTGGGCAAAATACCATTTTAATGCGTTTCAGAGCTACAAGCCATAGACCGAACTCCTTCAGATTTCAATTTGGTTTACCTTTTAAAGTGTATTTGTTATTTAGGTGTGTTTATTACGAAGCCTAGGAGCTACTACTGTGCTCCCTACTGTGGAGTGTTTTCAAGCCCTGTATGTTAGTGTTGTCTACTAGGCTGTACTTACTGTATATTGGCATAGACTGAAAATGGGTTAGTGCTGTGTACTAGGCCATAAATACTTTCCATTGACATTGTGCAAATGTCTGCTTTTGATTGTGGTCATCAGTATATTGTTGTTGTAACACCTATAGGCTTAATTAATCTCTTTTTGGTTTTAGATGTTGAATAATTGCTTC
Source organism: Esox masquinongy (assembly GCA_016801175.1). NCBI lineage: Eukaryota > Metazoa > Chordata > Actinopteri > Esociformes > Esocidae > Esox > Esox masquinongy. The sequence continues at coordinate 1,016 of JACXGI010006836.1, forward strand.
TTAATGCTTCTAGATTGGGCTTAATTATAATATAGAAAGGGCCAGATAACTGGGGTTTGTGACTGCTTGCGGACACTGTGGAAGGAATTACTTCTATTTTCCATGGCATGACGTCCTTTTCCGCCTGTCTACAAGCACAGTCAGGTCGATTTCTTCAACCCTGCCAAACCACATTTATTGGAATGTAATTTAATGTCTGTCTATCAGCCAGACTAAATCATAAATCTAGCTGTTCACATTGCCATGTCTGTCTATGGTGTAATGTGTCTTTAGGCTACATTGTAGCAAATCTGCTGCAATACAACGAACTTACAAGCCTTTTTAATCTGGTATTTTACTCCATTCCTTCTTCCACGTTGCCCCAACCCTTATAGCCTTATAGGAAATGTATGTTTCATCACAACTAGCACTACTGCCCACCATTCCTCTTCCCATGCCCTCATGATACTTACACTGAAGGCTGGAGGACTCTTCCTCTGCTTGACTGCCAGCTGGCACCTACTGGGGCAGGGCAGGCTCACATTCTTTCTTCCATGATCTCCTTCCAGTCTGAAGTAGGAAATGCCCCTCTCCCATTGATAGGAAGAAGTCCTGTGTAGCCTACATTTTTAGGTTTGCAACGATCGATCCAAATGTCTTTCTGCTAAACTTTATATGGCTAAAAATAAAAGTTTGTTTTTTTTGTAGGCCAAACGGGGGAAAAGGAAACAACAGTTTTCCTGGTCACTAATCTGGGTATGTGTGACCAAATTTGCATGCCAATGTTGATGAGGGGTCGAAAGCGACTGGTTCAGACTGGAGCCAGAAGATGCACCACCAGGAGACATGATCAAAGGGGCAATAGAAAAGGGCTGCCAATCTGCACCCTACATCCTGAAATTGCTAAATGAAGCAGAAGCTTCTAGCCAAAACCTGACACAGCAGATGTTTGCAGCTGATTAGTGAGACAAACATTTTGGGAAAGCCAGTTCTCCTTCCATCTTGTATTTGCAGAAGTGTCCTTTACCTATCCTGTTTGGTTTATAATCCCAGATGATTGATGGTTGATGATTGAGACCAGTTTATAAAAGGAGTTAGGTATGAATATTCTGGAAAAGGTAAATTGTGGAAGAATTTTTTTTTTTTTAATTTCATTGATTCTTCCCTGCTGGGATATTGAGAGGGTTTTCCAAAATTATTTGTTTGCACAGAGTTTGTCCATCACAGGGTACAGGTTTGCATTGAGTAGGGAAGAAAAAAAGCACCTCTGTAAATCCAAGAAGATGATGACTGGCTTTCCCAAATATTATGTCTTACTATTGGGCTGCTAACATCCACTTTGTCTTACTGGGGATATTTTATATATTATCAGTGTGTGTTGACGGGTTGGCTAAAAACTAAAATTATAGACGCACATTACATGGGTAGAAGGCTGCGTGTTGCTATAATTCCACACTGTGAGATAGTTAGCAACAATGACAAGTAGAAGCTATATGATGAATCGTAAGTGTTGTGTTTCAGCTGGTTGTATCTTGTTAATCTTTCCATTTTTACTTTTTTAGTAGCTAGCTAACCAACAATATAATGTTTTAATGTACATTTTCAAAATTCCAAGGTAGGTTTTTATGCCATCTCCCCTTCAATTTATGTTAGTAGAATTAATTTGGGTCCAACTCAATGTGAATATTTGGACTGTTATACAAGACTGTGGCTACACTTTTTTTGCTGTAAGTGAACCTTTTAATTGTCTCCCTTTACTTCAGGCTTATGCAAAGTTTTCAGGGGCACCTCTCAAAATTCACAAAATTGGTAACCCCTGGAGAAGTCCCACTGGTAAGATGTTTTCCTTTTTTGGTCCATTTCTTGTTCCTGTCTTCATCTGTATTTGTTTTTTTCATAGATGCTTATTCTCTGTCTCCCTTTCCTAATCAGTTTTGTCTTCATGTGTCTGTAATGGTCACACAGCTGGGGCCCATAATGAGTGGTGTAGTGAGCTGATCTTTTTCCCTTTTGCAGGCTCTCTTCCTGCCCTAAAGACCAGCGGGAATAGCTGCCTCTCACGGCCCAGTGAAATCATCATCCACCTCAGAAAACAGGTGACTGGAAGACTGCGTTCTCTTATAAACTGCAGAACATTCCTAGGGTTTGTCAAAGAAGCTGCATACTCTGTTCCACCCTAGAAATGAATTATGACACTTCAAGCCAGGTCCAAAACTGCGGGCAGATTCTGTGTTGTCAGTTCCTATGTTGAAAAAGCACCACACAAGCTACATTAAATGCACACTTCACCTAATGCCCTGATGGAACTCATTAGCTAAGATACTAGCTGCCCGGTGATAGTGGTGGGTGGGTGGTAGGCTGCAGCAGTAGAGAGGTCAATAACCACAATGCAAAGCATATTAATGTCAGTCCTGAACTATGGCTTTTTACTTTCTCCAGAGCACAAAAAGAGGGAATATGACAGAGACACCCTCTCTTAGATTACCAGTGCTGTTGCAGCTCGTTCTGACCTGCAGTCACAAAGTAAAAGAGCCACGGACCATTGTGCTTTTCTGGAGACACCTTTTAATATTATTTTTTGGGTTTCTGGAAAGTGCAAATGGTGATTATGGGCAAAGACGATTCATGGTATTGTTCCAGAAGGACTTTTAGAAACTTTTTGAATTTGTGGACTGTGAATCCTATTTGTGATGTTGTGATATGATCCTATCTTTCAGAAATACAATGCAGACTTTGACCTTTCTGCCAAAGAAGGAGCGGACACTCTGGCATTTATCTCACTCCTGGAGGAAAAACTGCAGCCAGCTCTGGTGAGGATCACTCATTTCTTAGAAAGGACAGAGACAGGACAGTGGTATCAATCAAATTTATTTTATTTTATAAAGCCCTTTGTACATCGGCAGTTATCACAAAGTGCTTTTACAAACACCCAGCCTGAAACCCCAAAGAGCAAGCAACAATGGAGTTGATGCTCAGTGGCTAGGAAAAACTCCCTAGTTGGGTCAAATGCAGGAAGAAACCTAGAGAGGAATCAGACTGAGGGGTGGCCAGTCCTCTTCTTGCGGTGCTGGGTGAAGATTATAAGAGTACATGACCTTTTGGGCCACCAATGTTTTTGCATGTTCAGATGACAAGCAGGTCAGTATATGAATGTGGGCAGTGCCTGCAGCCCATTCAGGTTGCACAGGTAGTCCAGCTCCTCCAGGATGGAACATCCATATGTGCCGTAGCAAGAAGGTTTGCTGTGTCTCCCAGTACAGTCTCAAGAGCATGGAGGAGATACCAGGAGACAGGCCGTTACACGAGGAGAGCTGGACAGGACCATAGAAGGGCATCAACCCAGCAGCAGGATTGGTATCTCCTCACTTGTGCGAGGAGGAACAGGAGGAGCACTGCCTGAACCCTACAAAATGACCTCCAGCAGGCTACTGGTGTGCATGTTTCTGACCAAACTGTCAGAAACAGACTCCATGAGGGTGGCATGAGGGCCCAACATCCTCTATGGGGACCTATGCTCACAGCCCAGCACCGTGCAGCTTGATTGGCATTTGCCAGAAAACACCAGAATTGGCAGGTCCGCACGTTGGCGCCCCGTTCTCTTCACAGATGAGAGCAGGTTCACACTGAGCACATGTGACAGACGTGAAAGAGGCTGGAGACGCCGTGGTGAACGTTATGCTGCCTGCAACATCATCCAGCATGACCGGTTTGGTGGTGGGTCAGTGATGGTCTGTAGTTTGTAGTTTGGGAGTGCAAGTGGGTTAGTTGTTGTGACGGTAAATGTAATAAGATGGTGGTCCAATATTCTAGAATGATGAGAAAAAACTGGTAGATCCCAATATCTATTCCACAGGACAAGACTAAGTCTAAGGTATGATTTTGGCAATATGTAGTTCCCGATGTTTGGCAAAACCCGCAGTTATGGCTTCAAAGGCTTTTTGGGACAGCAGTCTGATAAAATAACAGATTTTGTTGGCAAATAATACTCTGTTTCAGTGTGACTAATTATTGACTATGATAAATATATTATAAATATATTTTCTCTTGTGTAGTTTACTGGTTTACTTTGAGGTCCAAGTCTAGGTATATAGCTGAAATCAAATCCAAGGTTGATTACCTTAAAAGGCAATTGCTGTTAATAATATAAAGTGTTTATGAATTTATGTTTGTGAAATATGTAAATTCAAAACAATCTATGTTCAAAGCACTGTATATGATAACTGATCTTGCTGTTTTTGTGAAATGTAAAATGACATGTGAAGTCTTAACTTCTCTTCTATACACTATTCATCACTAGAAAGGTTCTAAGTAATTGTACCAGGTGCTTTATAACAGCCTATGAAGAAATACCTCATAAAACAAAAACATTGTTTCCGCTGACAGCAGGATAGTGTCAACAAGTAAAAATGTGTGACTGTTTAAAATTCTCGAGAATATTCTCTGGATTCTAATTCAGAGTAATTGCTATGTTATTGCCACTAGTTTGTAGAAGCCAGCTTTTGCATCTCTTTCTCTGTCTGGTCTAGGTCTATACTTTGTGGATTGACCCTAAGAACTATGTTGAGACTCGGCGTTGGCACGCCAAGCACGCCCCATTCCCCCTGAACTTCTTCCTGCCCGGCCGTATGCAGCGGCAGCAGCTGGAGAGGCTGAGACTGATCAGGGGTGACCAAGAGCTGGCGTCAGGGGAGGAGGTGGAGAGGGAGGTGAGTGGAGGGGGAGATTGGTTGGCACAACCAAACGCCAATTAATCTTTCCATACTTATTTTTTTTTTTTTATTATGGGGTTCTTTGCAACCAGCCTAGGGGAACTGTAATTAATGGGGGACTTCTGTAATGCTACCATGTAATTTATATTGTTTATACAAAATGTTTCATGTTAAAAATGGAGGAGATGGGTTAACTTCATTACACTGTGATCATCCTTTAAATGAGGGAAAAACCTTGTTTGATTCCGTTAGCTGGAGATAGTACTGGACATAGTACAAACATGAAAAGCGTGTTTGCATGTTTCCGTTGGACCAAGCACTACTGTTTATTCTATTTTCATGGAAAACCAAAACCTGCAGTTGGCAGTGCAGTCCTGAAATAGATGAGGCTTTATGCTGAAATACCTGTTAACAATAAAATAAATAAAAACAAAGAGGTGTTGGTTTTTAGTTTGGTTTAGCTGTGCTGTTTGTTTTATTGACCACTGCTGTGAGCCAAACTACCACTTTTTATTAAAAACACATTAAATATACATAAATTTCCAGGTATGTGAATTAGTATGTTATCAAATGAACAAACAAATGTGTGAATGCTGCCGTTGGGAGTTATGCTCTGAGGAAACCATGTGTTGGTAGAGGTGTTAACATCAGACATGCCTCGTGGCTGAACTGATGCACATGTTAAGCAACTGGAGAAAATCTTCATTGCTCCCACAGTGCCTGTGATGATGTAATGGTTTATGGAGTTGCTCTGGGAACTCAACTTGAATTCCCAAAGCCAAGGTGAGGGTAATTTTTGTTGTTCAGTCGTGTAATGGTTACTGATGATTGATATAGAAAGCTAGTCATAGACCATTGTTTTGGTATAATCTGTTGCAGAAGTCCATTAATGAGTCAGAATGCTGATCATTCTGTATGAATTAGGCTGAAGGTGAGTTTACTGTCTGTCATCACCTTTCTGTCTCCAGCTATACCGCGATGCTCTGGAATGTATGAACCTTCTCTCTCAGAGGCTGGGCTCAAACAAGTTCTTCTTTGGAGACTCGTAAGTCCATGTTCTACCACAAGATGTGAGCCTGGGAATTTAGCCCCTCAGTATAAATCACCTAAATGGCTTCAATGTGAATCTCTAACTACATGTCCTTTCAGACCTTCATCTCTGGATGCCTTTGTCTTTGGCTACTTGGTCCCCATCCTGAAGATGAAACTGCCCAATGGAAAACTCCAGCAACACATCAAGTCCCTGGACAACCTGAGCCACTACTGCTCCAATATCCTGGTGCTCTACTTCCCTGGCGATAGACGAGGTGAGGGTCCACATCACTGCTCAGTAACTTATTCTGAAATGTTTAATTTCGTGTTTCAAATTTTGTTTGTTATATTTTGTGCAGAGGATTCCAGTCGCAAGGTGTCCTCCCAGCCTGAAGGGTGTGACACTGACCATGAGCCGAGTAAGAGACGCAAGCAGCTTCTGTCTGTCATTGTGGGCCTGGGCGCCATGTTGTGCTACGCCCTCATAACAGGCATTGTGGCTATTCAACATGTCCAACCGGAGTCGCTAGACCACCATTCTCCAGGTCTCCGGTCACTCTCCTCCCACGAGGAAGAGGAGGCAGAGGAGGAGCACTGAGGATTGGGAGGAGGATGCGGCTAATATTCAAAGCTGCTCTCCTGCCTCTGCTTCAAATACTTAAATTGACGATCCCTCAGAAGCTACTTACAATGACTGGATAAGTATTAACCATTGAAACTCCAGCTAAACTAAAAGTTGAGGTGGAACTTTGACTACTGATGATCCTAAACAATCCCTTCTGATCTTGGATTAGTCAACTTGAAGAAGGGGTAAGGGTTTGGGGGTCTGACTGGGTCAAAGCCTCGAAGTGCAATCAGGAGGAAGAAGAAGAGAAGAGGAAGACTGGAAATGTTAAGATGCTTGAACACGTACCAAGACTGCTTTGATGACTTACTTGGAGAATATTTGGGTTTTTCCTCAGCTTTATTTTGGATAAATAATTACAGATCTAAATCATTCCATTGCTTTACATCTGTTCCAAATTATATAGCGTTTTTGGACTTTTGTATGTAAATTATATAATTGAGGGAACAAATCCCAGGTAGCATTCATGAAACTGTTATTGTTTCTGTAGATTCAATTACCACTGGACTTTTAGTAACATTTGCACTTCCTTTCTAAACACTTGCCAAAATAACCACAATGTACAGTAGATAGTGGTGTCGATTTTGCATTAAAATGTGTGCATATTGTGTGCTACATATATTGACAGAAGGCAGAACTACATTCAAGAACTACATGGGAGAAAAATGAAATGCTTGTTACAAAAATATATCACGTTATCAGTCCAAAATGGCTGCTTGGTGAGTGAAGGCTTATCATGCTCAAGGAATTATACTGTTTCTTAGCTACCATACAGGGTAATATTGTGTAATTGAGAGTTGCAAAAAGTGAATCAATATTTATATTTTTAAATTTTTCTGGGCACTATTTGTAATTTACTGGGAACTTAAGTTGTCATAAAAATAAAATCTCCCTGACAATGAAAAATAATAAACATTCACATCACCCTGCCCTTCCCATGTAACACTGACACCCCCCCCCCCCCCAAAAAAAGAAAAAAAAACTACCAGGAAATGGCGATTAGTTCATTCATTTTGGGAGTACTAGAAAAATATGTTGAGTGCTATGTTAAAGAACTGTAGTAATGGTTGTTTTGCTTGTCAGATGCGTTATGGTTATTCTAGTCTTGTCAAGTCTGTACAGTAACTGACCCAGGGGAGGCAATTCTGGGGGGGCAATTATGCAGGAACAATAAACTGATCTGCCTGTTCTACACACCACCTTGTATCATAAATAATCATTATTTGTATATCAGTTAGTTCCAATTGGTATGGGAATTTTGATGCTTATGAATATGTCCAATGTCTATTTTTATGATAGAGACTCCCTTTTTAATAACAGTATATATTGCGCTCTTATGCATCCACCAGTATATCCCAATCTTGTACTGAATTGCATAAAACGTGAAAAGTTCACCCATAGTTTCTCAGTCACCGATTAAACCTAGTCCTGGACTGAAAATAAGCTCAGTGGAAACTCACCATGGAACCATTTTAGTCCTGTACATGGCATAATTTGTGTGGTAAACCACCCCTCTGTTTTATCAGAGTAAGAGAAATTAAAAATCACACTATTTCTTCATAAAGTATAGTCAATGGGAGATTATGGCTTTTGCCTGTGACTTTTACCTGTAACTTTCACCTGCTTCACGATTCTGAATTAAAGATGCAGTCTGTGATTTCTGGCCACTGATTTTAGAAGTGCCCATGTCAAGCTGACAGAAAGGCCAGAAATACTCAAATAACTATTTATAAAGCAGATGGAGTCAAAAGGGGTTCTACCTGACACTAGTACCTAATAAAGTGTCCCGTAAGTGTATGTTGCCACCCTAAACAGAAGTACTTAATTGAAAGATCATCCACAATTGACAGGTGCATCAGAAATGCAGCCTGATACTGTGCCTTTCTAGACACCAAACTGTTGAGATTACAACTGCTCCAATGGGTCAGGATTGTACCCAATTCTACTCTCTTTACAATAATGCAGTTATTCAGTGTGGTATGTTTTTTATAGGCGTCACTCAAAGAAACTGTTTTTTAATGTGCAATGAATTTATATACAGACGGGTGCGAAATTAAAGGAAAAACCAACATAAAGTGTCTCAGTAAGGTGGTTGGCTACCACGAGCTGCCAAAACAGCTTCAATCCACCTTGGCATGGACTCCACTTGTCTCTGGAACTCTACTGGAGGGATGGAACACTGTTCCATATTCCCTCAATTGGTGTTTTAATGGAGAGCGTGGGGAGCGCAGTCTAACACGTCGGTCCAAAATCTCCCATAGGTGTTCAATTGGATTAATTAGGTCTGGTGACTGCAAAGGCCATAGCATATGATTTACATCATGTTCATACTATTCAGTGACCCCTTGTGAACTATGGACGGGGGCATTGTCATCCTGGAAGTGACCAAATGATCTCTCCTTCAACTTCACTTAGATCCTATCCTCTTGCCATCTTCATCAAAACTCAAGGTCAGCTGGGACAGCTCAGCAATTTTATACATGCCACTGAGTATGATAGGATGTTAATTTCTTAATTGGGTCATATATATAAATATATATATATACACAGTTTTCAGTGATTGTGCGTGTTATGATTGCTGGTTAACATTTTGAAGGTCTTACCCTGTGGTTTAGTATAGGATAAGTATTTACTAAAGAGGTTGAATGAGAAGTTGGTTGCAAGCAGATGAGGAAATGTCTCTAGGTTAGAAGGAATTTGTTACGAACCCTGTGGCTCTAGCAGTCTAGGGTGGATGGTACAGAGACCCGTAACATAAAACTCATGCAAATTAGTGTAGTGTAAAGGCATAGTGAGAACAAACAACACAGACAACCAAAGCTACCGTCGAACATAAAACGTTTATTATAAACACACGGTAAAGGGGTTAGGGAAAAGGGGCTGAGCTGGACCCAAGAAATTAAATAATATTGTCCAAACACCCCTAAACTGAACTTGCCTACCTCAAGAACCGCTTGGCTGACTACTAACCAATACAAAAATACAGTGGGTGGTCCGCTCAGTTCTAACTAGTGTTTTTAGACAAAGTTTACCTACGGGTTGTGTATGCCAAAGGGTGACTTGGTAAAAAAAACCTTTTCCCAGGGACACAGGGACAAACAAATCACAGGTTAAACAAGGACTAAACAGCAAACAATTGACTAGACAACACCAAACAAAACACCACAGCAATACATACATGAAACAGGACAAAGTGAGATGCATGTGCTAAACTAAGTGATGTATGAATGAACAAAGTGTCTGTCTATCAAAAAGGGTATGTATCTCAAGAGTGTCTATGTCCATGTGGGGTAAAGCAAAAGAGTCTCTCTGGGAGAACCAACTGGAGAACAGGTGGTGCAATTAGGAGGAGTGTCCACTGATTGGTCCACCTCAGCAGTCGGGCGATGCACTCATGACTGCCAGGTGGGAAACACCAACGAGCACAATCAGGAACATAAGGGACACCTGTGGAGATGTCAGGAGGGGAAAAGCACAAACGCACATACAGGGTACCTGCATGCGTAACAGAATTATATAGTTCAACCTGAAAAATGCACTACCTTCCCTAGTGGTTCCCATACAAGACATACAGCCCTCCCCCTTTTTGTACCTGCCCCAAAAAAATTTTAACTGCCCCTAAACTAGCCTGTTCTAGGGTAAGATAATGTAGGCTATATACAAGTCTGGTTTGTTTTTTGGCGGACAGTTTTAAGAGTTGTGAATTTTTGTGCCAAGATTAAGGGATATTTCTCCATTTCTGTTTTACATCTAAGGTTATAAAATTATAACAGCAATGACTGTACTTTAGCTTTGCAAGTATCACTATTCTGTTGGTGAAGGTCAAGGCGTCAGGAAAGGAATAGAGTTAAGGGTTCAGAGAAGGACACTTCATTGCTTCTTTTGTCCTTGTTTCCTTTTGCTCACCTCTGCCTAGAAGTAACTTGACGGAGGATAGGAGGTTTCACCCCTAGCATGTCTTCCTAGAAAGAGCCTTGAAAGAAAGTTCAGGATACAAGGATAGAACAGGATCTCACAAGCTAGTGGATGGACGGTTATGTAACCATAAAGAGAGTGCCTCTCATTTTAATTCTGTATTTCAAAGCTCAAATTCCAACAGGGTTCAAGTAGACTCAGGCTTAGTTGATTCTCATTATAGCCTTAACATGGACGTAAACAGGATGCTACAGTACATACAATTGAATGTAATTAAATATAACTGTCACAGAAAATGAAAATCATCTACAGTAAGTGGTTTTGTTTGAACCCCCCCCCACTATATAACACTGAAGTCAACACAAAGAAACATGAATATGATGAAAAGTAACGAAAATAGTATGTTTCCTCATTTTGAATGCAGTTCACTTTGATAGACTATTGTAATTTTTACATTTTACATTTTAGTCATTTAGCAGATGCTCTTATCCCGAGCAACTTAAAATAGGTGCATTCCTCTTAAGGTGTCTTGGAAAACCAACATCTGACATTCATAATAGGTACTTTCCTTCATCGAAGTATTAGTTGGCAAAGTCAGTGCCAGAGAAATCAATATGCATTTTTTTGGGGTGGTTAATTAAGATACTCATCAAAGAGACAGGTTTTCAGCCACTTTGGGGAGATTGGCAGGGACTCTGCTGTCCTGGCTTCAAGGGGAGCTTTGTTCCACTACTGAGGTGCCAATACAGAGAAGAGTTTTGCCTTGGCTGAGCGGGAGCTGCCCACCCATGAGGGTTGGGTGGCCAAAAGACATGAAGTGGCAGATCAGGATGCACAGGAAGGGTTGTAGGGTTTAAGCATAGCCTGCAGGTAGGGAGGTGCATTTTCCTTTTCTGCTTAATAGGCAAGCACCATGGTTTTGTAGCGGAGGCAAGCTTCTACCGAAAGCCAATGGAGCTTGCGTGCGAGAACATAGGTGACATGCGTGAATTTGGGAAGGTTGAACAAAAGATGGGCTGCAGTGTTCTGGATAAGTTGCAGGTGCTTGATGGCACAAGCGGGGAGCCCAGCCAACAGTGCATTGCAATAGTCCAGACAGGAGATGACTGGTTCAGAACCTGCGGCGCTTCCTGTGTAAGATAGGGTCGTATTTTGTGGATGTTGTACAGGATGAATCTACAAAGAATAACGGGTTCCTGTTGGGTGTCACGCTAAGGTTCTTTGCACTCTGTTAGGGGACCACCCTAGAGTTTGTTTTTTCAAGTAGTCTTCTGGTATTATTCAAAGCTTCTTGCACAACTTGCCACAGGTTTGCATTTAGTTATTTTGTAGTCTGGGGCTCCAAGGACGCCAAGCCCATACTGTTAGAGCTCCATCAGCAGACTTCCTCTCTAAGTATGTCTTAATCGTGTTTTCAGAGTGTTTAGGGTTAAATTCAGGCTAAAAGATAATGTTTGTTACATTCAGTAATTTTCCTGAAGGTACAGCATGAAAAATCGAAGTCTGTTTATATTTGTCAGCAGTAATAATTACAGTGATTTTGACCAGATAACCTACACCATTGGCTGAAATGCAGGCCCAGACCACAACACTAATGAATGAAGGATACTAATGGTAATGTGATGTGTGAGTGTTTTGTTTGGAGTTTTTTCCCTGTCATTGCCACAGGTCGCTGTCCTGGGGCAGAGGACGCCATCCCAAAGGAAGATATGGGACTAATTAAGAGTTCTGTGGCCTGATTGGCCAGTTTGAACTGGGGAGGTGGGGTCTTTTCTATAATTTCTGACCAGATGTGGCTTTTGGGGTTGTTTGGGGAAGGTGACAAGATAACTGAATTCTGAGAGTGGGCCATCTCTTATCTTAAACAGAAGCTAACTACACTCTGTGTTATTACCAGTTTTTTTTGTTATAGCCAATAAAGAGCCATGTTTCACTTGCTGTAAAGCCTTTGTCCTTGGTCTATTTGTCTTGCTGGGCTCCATCACTGCACCCCACAACAAGCTACGTCCCCACATGCAACAATCACTCAGAAATACAGGTGCATCTCAAAAAATTAGAATATCAAAGAAAAGTTCTTTTTTTTTCATAATTCAAAACAAAAAATGACACCTTCATATATCCTAGGTTCATTACACATGACGTGAAACATTTCAAGTCTTTTTTGTTTCAATCTTGATGATTATGGCATACAGCTCATGGAAATCCAAAGTCCAGTATCTCAAAATATTAGAATAAAAAAATTATAATACAGAAATGTTCGACCCGAGAAGAGGTCTAATCAGCTTATTAACTCAAAACACCTGCAAAGGTTTCCTAAGTATGTTAATTAATGCACTCAATACTTGATTGCTCCTTTTGCACAAATTACTGCATTAATGCATCCTGGCATGGAGGAAATCAGCCTGTGGCACTGCTGAGGTGTTATGGAAGCCCAGGTTGCTTTGATAGTGGCCTTCAGCTTGTCTGTGATGTTGGGTCTGGTGTATCTCATTTTCCTCTTGACAATACCTCATAGATTTTCTATGGGGTTCAGGTCAGGTGAGTTGGCTGGCCAATCAAGCACAGTAATACCATGTGCAGCAAACCAGTTACCAGTCGTTTTGGCACTGTGGGCAGGTGCAAAGTCCTGGTGGAATAGGAAATCAGCATCTCAATAAAGCTTGTCAGCAGATGAAGTGTTCTAAAATCTCCTGGTAGACGGCTGAATTGACTCTGGACTTGATAAAACACAGTGGACCAACACCAGCAGATGACATGGCACCCCAAATCATCACTGACTGTGGAAACTTCACACTGGACTTCAAGCAACTTGGATTCTGTGCCTCTCCACTCTTCATCCAGACTCAGGGACCTTGATTTCCAAATGAAATGCAAAATTTACTTTCATCTGAAGAGAGGACTTTGGACCATTGAGCAACGGTCAAGTTATGTTTCTCCTTCACCCAGATAAGATGCTTCTGACAGTGTCTCTGGTTCAGGAGTGGCTTTACACTAGGAATGCGACGTAGCCCATTTCCTGGACACGTCTGTGCGTGGTGACTCTTGATGCACTGACTCCAGCCTCAGTCCACTCCTTGTGAAGCTCCCCCAAGTTCTTGAATCGGCTTTGCTTGACAATCCTCTCAAGGCTGTGGTCATCCCTGTTGCTTGTGCACCTTTTCCTACCACACTTTTCCCTTCCAGTCAACTTTCCATGAATATGCTTTAATACAGAACTCTGCGAACAGCCAGCCCTTTCAGCAATGACCTTCTGTGGCTTACCCTCCTCGTGGAGGGTGTCAATGAGTGTCTTCTGGACAACTGTCAAGTCAGCAGTCTTCCCCATGATTGTGGTTGTGTGTACTGAAGGCTCAGGGAGTTAATTAGCTGATTAGAGCTCTTCTCAGGTCGACATTTCTGTATTGTAAATTTTTTATTCTAATATTTTGAGATACTGGGTTTTTTATTTCCATGAGCTGTAAGCCATAATCATCAAGATGGAACAAAACAAACATGGCTTGAAATGTTTTACTATGTGTAATGCATCTAGAACATATGAAGGTGTCATTTTTTGTTCTGAATTACAGAAAAAAATGAACTTCTCCATGATATTCTAATTTTTTGAGATGCACCTGTACATGTTGAACTTGATGCAATACACACATCAAAATCACCTTTTGCGTGTGATACGGAAAGCTCAGTTTAGTACGGCTACAATTATCCCAGGTGACATTTGACTTTTGCTCTGTACTGTGTATACACTGCTCAAAGAAATTAAGGGAACACTGAAATCACACATCAGGTCTCGATGAACTAAATATATTAAGATCAAAATTTTTACTGTACATTGTGTAATTTCTTGAGAACAAAATTACGTAACAACGGTCAATGGAAACAAAAATCCCTAACCCGATTGAGGGCTGGATTCAAAATCACACTGAAAATCAAAGTAAACAATAGAAATCACAGGCTGTTCCAACTTGCGTGAATTTCACCACGGCAAATAATGTGACTCAGCAGTGTGTATGGCCCCCACATGCCTGTATGCACTCCCAACAATGTCTGGGCACGCTCCTGATAAGACGGAGAATGGTGTCCTGGGGGATCTCCTCCCAGATCTGCATCAGGGCATCAGTGAGCTCCTGGACAGTCTGTGGTGCTACTTGGCGGTGTCGGATGCACCAATGTAAAACGTCCCAGAGGTTCTCAATTGGATTCAGGTCTGGGGAATGTGAGGGCCAGTCAATGGCATCAATGCCTTTGTCATCCAGGAACTGCCTACACACTCTGGCCACATGAGGCTGGGCATTGTCCTGCACCAGGAGGAACCCAGGGCCCACTGCACCAGGGTAAGGTCTGATGATGGGTCTGAGGATTTCATCCCGGTACCTAACAGCAGTCAGGGTACCATTGGCTAGAACATGGAGGTCTTTGTGAACCTCCAAGGATATGCCTCCCCAGACCATCACTGACCCACCGCCAAACCGGTCATGCTGGATGATGTTGCAGGCAGCATAACGTTCATCATGGCGTCTGCAGACCCTTTCATCTTACATCTGTCACATGTGCTCGGTGTGAACCTGCTCTCGTCTGTGAAGAGAACGGGGCGCCAATGGCGGACCTGCCAATTCAGTTGTTTTCTGGCGAATGCCATTCGAAGCTGCACGGTGCTGGGCTGTGAGCACAGGTCCCACTAGAGTACGTCAAGCTCTCATGCCACCCTTATGGAGTCTGTTTCTGACAGTTTGGTCAGAAACATGCACACCAGTAGCCCACTGGAGGTCATTTTGTAGGGCTCTGGCAGTGCTCCTCCTCGCACAAAAGAGCAGATACCGGTCCTGCTGTTGGGTTAATGCCCTTCTATGGTCATGTCCAGCTTTCCTCGTGTAACGGCCTGTCTCCTGGTATCTCCTCCATGCTCTTGAGACTGTACTGGGAGACACAGCAAACCTTCTTGCAACGGCACATATGGATGTTCCATCCTGGAGGAGCTGGACTACCTGTGCAACCTGAATGGGCTGCATTTACAGTCTCATGCTACCAGTAGTGACAAGGAAACTGGCAAAACGCAAAACTAGAGAAGAATCAGTCAGGAAGGATAAGGAGAGAGCAACTGTCTGTGGCCACCACCTGCAAAACTATTCCCTTTTTGGAGGTTGTCTTTCTGTTGCCTCTCCAGTGCACCTGTTGTCACTTTCATTTGCACCAAAACAGGTGACATTGATTCACAATCGCTTATGCTTTTCCTAACTGGACAGATTGATATCCCTGATGTTTATTTGACAATGGTGTTATACTGTGATGATTGTGTTCTCTTAATTTTTTTGAGCAGTGTGTTTAAAAAAACATGTAAATATTTATTTATTCATATTGTGCCATGTAGGCCTATTTATTAAGTCAGATATTACTGTAACAATATCCATATGCTACCACAGGCTGGACCTTATAAGCTGGTCTGGGACAATGGACTCCTGTGCTTGCCTTAGATGAGTCTGCTATAATTAATATCTTCCGGTAAGAGTTTGGGACAAGATTATCAAGATAAATAAACATGACAAATAACCTAAGGATGGATACAAGTTTCTATGTTTTTTCTTTGGAGTCAATACAACAACTGGAACTGCACCTGATCTAGTTCCAGGTATCTCCCATTCTTTTTAACTGCTCTCACCCAATTGTTCCATTTGGACCTGGACCACGCTGACAGCTGCATGACGCCATCGGTAAGGAATCTCACATTGGCTTCTGTTCATTCCGTTATTTTTTTATTTAGTGCGTGTTTGTGTGTGTATGTGTGTGCGAGCGTAACCGCGTGCGCATCTCTTTCCAAGTTTTAAAAGGAACTCCCTCTGCTTTCAATGAAATCTCTCGGGCTGAGTTTAATGATCTTGAAAAATGATCTATGAAGGAATTCCCGTTTTAAGAGTAGGGAAAATAGCATCGGCCTAATTTTTCCATGATTCAGAAAAAAGGCAACACGCGCGCATCGAACCGCGGTCAGACATTCGGCTGCATTTAGTCTGCTAAATAGCGCTAAACCTGTGAGTCATGTGAGATTCAACTCGACCAGGACAACACGCAAGACATTAACTCATATTTTCCTCTCAGGAAACCCATATGAAAATCCAGACACTGGAAACCAAATCATTACATACATTTTACACCCTTGTTCAAAGGTGTGTAGCAACAAGGGTCTCTATATTTTGCACAGGCCTGTCTACTTATCATGGTCCAATCAAGAAAAGTATGATAAATATATTTCCTCCATCACCTGCTGTTATATGCAAGTTGCCCCGGCAACTCATAAATAATCAAACACAAACATTTCCCATGCTGAGGGATAGGAAAATATAAGGAGAAGGAGGAGGGCTGACACTTGAGGCCTCATTGTTCAAGTTGGCTAAAGCTGAGACGTTTTATGCACGCAGAAGTTTAATGCGTGTAGCCTTTTCATTTAACAGTAAAATAGCCTTTTCACAAAAGCTCCAAATATTGGTTGTTTGTAATTTATGTAGCGACTTTGTTCCATAACTTTTGTTAACAGGTTTTCATTCAAATAACCTTGGACATGCTCTTGAGTCCACCTTTTCTTACAAAGATTTCGTGCTGCTTTCGATAACTTGCTCTGACGAAAGAGCTTTGTTCTGAAATGCGTTAGCCAATAAACTCTATGAAGGGATCAAGTTGCAGTCCAGAACACTTTTTAATACTCATGGTTTAGATTCTAAGAACTTAGAACTCTTTCGGTAGTCCAAAACCTTTTTAATACTCAAGGTTTAGATTCCAAGGACTTAGAACTCCTACGGTAGTCCAGAACCTTTTTAATACTCATGGTTTAGATTCCAAGGACTTAGAACTCCTTCGGTAGTCCAGAAACTTTTTAGCAAAGAATTCATGTATTTAACGTTTAGCCTATTTAAATTATAAGTAAAACCATGCATCCATTTGACTACAAGGTCTACCTATATTGAGATGAAAGGCTCTGCTACTGAATTGAAGTATGTGTTGTCAAATGATGTATCTATACAATTTTAAAAAGGGCAATAAAGTAGCACAATCGATGTATTTTTTATATCATTATCCAATTTTAGGGTTAGTTGTTCATTTTACCTCAAGCAAAGCTGTGCCTTTTCAATCTCAAATAATTCCAAACAAGCATCAGGTGTGGACACTGTCATTTTTGATAACTTGTTCTTTCGTTTTTTTTGTTCTTTCATTCAGTCTGTTATCATCTAAATTTTAATGCCCAAGGATAATGCTCTGATATGTTTTGTACTTTAGTATGTTCTATCATCACAGTCTAGATTACGGAATATGAATTTGATAAGTTGGACAGCCAGCACAACTCAGGTCATAGCAAGCAAATTAACTCCCTCGCTCACTGTCACTTCCACTCTAAGTGAACGAGGTACTTGGCTAGAACGTGAGCGTCAGAAGCCAGTCGACATTTGGTATCGGCTCTTGAACCTACATTCCGCGGTCAACTCACCCTGTATATGGAATTTTCTTCTCTTTGAAATAAAGCTCCATTCAACAACGTCAAACTGGACTCTCAGTGGACAGTTATTTGTTCTACTCCTGTTGACTCCCTGGACTACCACGAACCACTTGGGAAATGGTAGCGAGGCGCATGGAGCCAGCTTTTCTGGCTATGTCTGTATTTCTATTAGTTGCAGCATGTGAGCCAATGGATAAGCAGGATATGCAAGGTAAAATACAACCTCACTCAAATATTGAATAGACATTGTGTGAATCGTCAAAAATAAACAATAGGAAAGATTGTTTTCGAAATAACTGATGCGGACAGTACGGGTTCATTATTGGTTCGAGTAGCCTACGTCTGGTGCATGACTGATTTAAGAGTGATAATTCTAAAAAAATATTTAAAAGCTGCCATATAAAAAGTGCAGACATACAAACACACAAATGGTTATTAAAGATGGTTATTTTAAAAAGTGCACATTTTAATCATATCTGATATCCTAGTTTAGATGTCTGTCTACGCGCCCCCTGTTTCTTTACAAATGCTTCCAACGTCAGCGTGAAACACTTCCCGGAGTGCACCGTTTCTGTGTCATACCTTTATTGCTTGAAATGTCCTGCTTTATAGTTAAACCTTTTAATTTTTGCGCTTTTATCTTTATAATTTTGGTATGTTTCAATATTTAATTCACATACGAATATTAATAAACATTCCCTATAGATCGATATGTTAAGTTCAGTCTTCTTTCAACAATAACCATGTTCCCCAATGTCATACATACTGCTAGTCATGCCACCGCCACTTTTATCATGTCTGACTTGTAAAAAAAACAAAAAACAGAGAAAGTGCTAAACCAATTATTATCCTTGGCTGACCTTTCCCCTCTTCCCTCTTCCCCTTTGAGTGCGCACAGCCAGTGCTTGTGGCAGAACTCACGGGTGAGGTGTCAGAAAACAGCAAGAGAGAGGGTGGGAGAGAGAGAGGGAGAGAGAGGGTGGGAGAAAGAGAGGAGGAAGCTAAGATAAGAGAAACAAAGGGGCCAGGGGTCTTGTTTTTGTCATTGCATCCAGCAATGTGTCAACATGGGATATCACTTTTGTCACAATGAAGTGCTCCGCTAAAGTTCAGCAATGTCACTTGTGCAATGACTAAATAAATGCATTCAGTATTGATGCACAATCTACGAAATACAAGAACTACGGAGGGAAATTCATTGTCAAAGAAATTGAATAAAAAATATGTGCAAGAATATAGTTGGAATGTATTATTTCTTTGTGCTTAGTAGGGTGCACCACTATCTGCCTATTGAACTAATAACTCCTAATAATAAATGTGTCTGTAGAGTTTTACTAGTTGTTAAGGGAGATGTTTCTTCAGAGAGGTCCACTACTCACTAAACAAGTGTCCTCATCACATACCTGGGTTAGGGTCAAAGTCGGGGTGTCATTATGGGAGGAGATAGGAGCCTTTGATCAGGGAAAATTGGTACACTTACATTTAGTCATTTGCAGACAGTCTTATCTCAGAGCAAAATATTTTGTGTCTTTTAAAGCTATATTCTCTGCCAGCATATGCCTCATAGGACAGGAAAGTAGTGAAAGATAGTGAAAGTGTTTCAGGTGAAAGAGCAGTAGGTGGGATTCAAACCCGAAACTGCAGCAGTACATACAGTATGCACCGGAGGCAGCGGCTTTACTGTCAGACGTCTGTACTGTGAAGAAGACAATAAACATAATAAACATAGCAATTGTTAGTTCATAAAGGCAAAAGAGAGGAGTAGCTGTACAGTTATTTTAAGTGCTCTGAAGAGGTGGAATTTCAGATGTTTTCTGAAAATGGACAGGGACCTTGCTATCCTTGCCTTAAATGGACAGGGACCTTGCTATCCTTGCCTTAAGGGGACATTGGTTCCATCACTGGGGGCCAAGGACAGAAGAGATGTACCTGGGTAATAGATATCCTCTCTTCCTTATCTATCTCTGTCATTCTCTCCATTATATCCTGTAACCCCACTCTCTCTCCCACCCTGTACAGTTATTGATATGCTGAGCCTGGACTCTAAGACCAGTGTGTCTGCGGTGAAGAAGGTGATAGGTGCCATGAGGGTGCTCAGTGACATCTACATTGTATCCACGTTCCGCCTGCCTCCCAAGATGGGAGGGGTGCTGCTAGGCCTGTACAGCAAACATGACAACAAGAAGTACCTGGAGCTGGCCGTCATGGGCAAGATCAGCAAAGGTCTGATTGCTGTGCTACTGCTCTCACACACTCAATTCATTGTTTCTTAGTCAGTCACGTACCAGCATTAGCATTTATTGGGATTCACATCTATCCATTTAGCATCCCCTTTTTATCCACTTTTTACCTCTTTGTTCTTCGTTTGCTGTTACTGATGTGCCTTTTCATGTAAAGTAGCTCCATCTCTACGTCTCTGTAATAGCTCTGGTGCGCTATGTGAGGGAGGACAACAAAATCCACACGGTGAACCTCCAGAATGCCAACCTCGCTGACGGTCGCACCCATTCCATCATCCTCCGGGTCGGAGGCCTGCGTCGGGAGAACCTACAACTGGAGCTCTATGTGAACTGTAGATTGGCTGACTCCATCCAGGGCCTCCCGCCATTGGTTCCTTTCCCTGAGGAGGCAGAAGGGGTGGAGATTCGTAATGGCTTCAAAGCTTATGCAAGGCTACAGGTGACAAGATGCTTTTTTTTAAACTTAGTCCTAATCCAAGACAATGCCATGGTCCATTAGCAAGGGGTGTTTATTTCAATGGCTCAACAGCTTGCTGTCCTTGTGTCCTATTCTCCATCTACACTTATTTGGAAACACAGGGTGAACCAAAATAAAGATATGGTGGATGTCTACTGGAAATGTACTTTTAACCATGTACTGTAGGTCTTTCACATCAGTCTAGATGAGGTGATGAGCGGATGGGGAGTGGCGTCAGCAGTTAATTGCACCACCTTTAACCATAGCAACAGCTGTCAGTCAGAAGCTTCACACACAGCTTGCTGTTATTCAAGCTTCTCCTATTGCAGGGCGCTGTGGAATCCCTCAAAATGGCACTAGGAGGCAGTGTGGCCAAAGCAGGTTCCCTGACAGACTGTCCATTCCAGGGGGATTCATCAGTCTACAACACAGGTGCATCCAAAATTAGAATATGATATTCAAAGATTGCTAGTTATGCAAATATTTCAACAGATTATAAAAAGCCATTCCCATATTTTAAGTTATAATTAAGTGCAAAAAAATCATGTACATGTGCATGTACCTGCCTTTTAGGATGATTTCCACCCATTTAATCCAGAAATTGCAAATCCCTCTGGTAGTTATTTTTGTTGCATTTACCAAGTTATTTCTGTTACTTTGGTGGCACTAAAAATCCCCATTTGTATTCATTGTACAACTCTGTTTCCCAAAAATTTGTGACGCTGCGTAAAATGCATATAAAAATAGAATGCAGTAATGTGCAAATCATGTATCCCTATATTTAATTGAAAAGGGTACAAACATATCAAATGTTGAAACTGATGTTATTGTTTTTTGGAGAAATACATGGCCATTTTTTATTTGATGCCAGCAACATGTTTCAAAAATGTTGGGACAGGGGCATGCTTACCAATGTGTTGCATCACCTCTTCTTTTAACAATACTTTGTAAGAGTTTAGGAACTGAGGAGACCATTTGCTGTAGTTCTGAAAGTGGAATGTATTCCCATTCTTGTTTGCTAGAATTACAGCTGCTCAAGAGTTCGGGATCTCCTTTGTCATATTTTTCATTTCATAATGTGCCAAATGTTTTCAATGGGTGACAGGTCTGGACTGCAGTCAGGCCACTTTAGCACCCAGACTCTTTTACTACGTAGCCATGCTGTTGTAATACATGCAGAATGTGGTTTGGCATTGTCTTGCTGAAATAAGCAAGGCCTTCCCTGAAAAAGATGATATCTGGATGGCAGCATACAGTGGATATAAAAAGTCTACACACCCCTGTTAAAATGTCAGGTTCTTGTGATGTAAAATAATGAGACAAAGATAAATCATGTCAGAACATTTTCCACCTTTAATGTGACATATAACGTGAACAATTCAATTGAAAAACAAACTGAAATCTTCGAGGGGGAAAAATGAAAAATAAAATTCAAACTCATGTTAAATAGAAGTCATTACACACCTGCCATCATTTAAAGTGACTCTGATTAATCACAAATAAAGTTCAGCTGTTCTAGTAGGATTTTCCTGACATTTTCTTAGTTGCATCTCAGAGCAAAAGCCATTGTCTGCAGAGAGCTTCCAAAGCATCAGAGGGATCTCATTGTTGAAAGATATCAGTCAGGAGAAGGGTACAAAAGAATTTCCAAAGCATTAAATATATCATGGAACACAGTGAAGACAGTCATCATCAAGTGGAGAAAATATGGCACAACAGAGACATTACCAAGAACTGGACGTCCCTCCAAAATTGATGAAAAGACGAGAAGAAAACTGGTCAGGCATGCTTCCAAGAGGCCTACAGCAACATTAAAGGAACTGAAGGAATTTTTGGCAAATACTGGCTGTGTGCTACATGTGACAACAATCTCCCGTATTCTTCATATGAATGGGCTATGGGGTAGGGCAGCATCATGCTTTT
>JACXGI010006836.1:23472-40182 GCA_016801175.1 Esox masquinongy
TGTTTTTCTTCAGCTGGAACCAGGGCCTTAGTCAGGGTGGAGGGAATTATGAACAGTTCCAAATACCAGGCAATTTTGGCACAAAACCTTCAGGCGTCCGTTAGAAAGCTGAAGATGAAGAGGAAGTTCACCTTTCAGCACGACAACGACCCAAAGCACACATCCAAATCCACAAAAGCATGGCTTCACCAGAAGAAGAGTAACATTTTGGAATGGTCCAGCCAGAGCCCAGGCCTGAATCCAATTGAACATCTGTGGGGTGATCTGAAGAGGGCTGTGCACAGGAGATGTCCTCACAATCTGACAGTTTTGGAGCGCTTTTGCAAAGAAGAGTGGGCGAATATTGCCAAGTCAAGATGTGCCATGCTAATAGACTCCTACCCAAAAACACTGAGTGCTGTAATAAAATCAAAAGGTGCTTCAACAAAGTATTAGTTTAAGGGTGTGCACACTTATGCAACCAGGTTATTGTGAGTTTTTTATTTTTTATTTTTCCCCCTCAAAGATTTCAGTTTGTTTTTCAATTGAATTGTTCACGTTATATGTCACATTAAAGGTGGAAAAAGTTCTGACATGATTTATCTCTGTCTCATTATTTTACATCACAAGAACCTGACATTTTAACAGGGGTGTGTAGACTTTTTATATCCACTGTATGTTGCTCCAAACCTGCATATATTGTTCAGCATTAATGGTGCCTTCACAGATGTGCAAGTCACCCATGCCGTGTGCACTAATGCACCCCCATACAATCACCGATGCTGGCTTTTGAACTATGCGCTGATAAGAACCTGGATGGTCCCTCTCCTCTTTAGTCCGGAGGACGTGGTGTACATGATTCCCAAAAATAATTTCAAATTTGGATTCATCAGACCACAGGCCAGTTTTCCACTTCGCCCCAGTCCATCTTAAATGAGCTTGGGCCCAGAGAAGGTGCCGTTTCTGATCTTGTTTATATCTGGTTTCTTCTTAGCATGGTAGAATTTTAACTTGCATTTCTGAATGCAGTGATGTACTGTGTTCACAGACAATGGTTTTCGAAAGTGTTCCTGAGCCCATGCAGTGATTTCCACTAAGAATCGTGTCTGTTTTTAATGCAGTGAGGGCCCGAAGAGCATGGCCATCCAGTACTGGTTTTCGGCCTTGTCCCTTGCATACAGATATTTCTCCGGATTCTCTGAATCTTATAATGATATTATGTACTGTAGATGATGAGATCCCCAAACTATTTGCAATTTTACTTTGAGAAACGTTATTCTTAAATTGTTTTACTTTTGCCCATGCAGTCTTTCACAGAGTGGTGAACCCCTCCCGAATCTATACTTCTGACAGGACCATCTTCTCTGGAATGATCTTTTAATACTCAATCATGTTATTGACCTGTTGCCAATTGACCTAATTAGCTGTGTGATATTCCATCATGTTTAATTTTTAGCATTACACAACTTTTCCAGTCTTTTGTTGCCTCTGTCCCAACTTTTTTGATATGTGTTGCTGGCATCAAATTTAAAGTGAGCATATATTTTTCAAGAAACAATAAAATGTCTCAGTTTCAACATTTGATATGTTGTCTTTGTACTACTTTCTATTGAATATAGGGTTTAAATGATTTGTAAATCATTGCATTCTGTTTTTCTTTCCATTTTACGCAGCATCCCAACCTTTTTGGAAACGGGGTTGTACTTACATAATTGTTTGTCTAATTAATCACTGTTTATTGTTATGAGGAAAAATGAATATATATACAGTATGTTGATTTCATTTATTTACCTAAGGCTTCTTTGGCCCTTGAAATGCTCGGTCTGATCATGTAGACATTAGGAAATACATTTAAAAACATTTAGAAACAGCACTGATTGGCTGATAGGATAATCTAGAGCTTACCCTTTAACCACATGAAATGACTGAAATTCCAGGTCATTTTATCTCTTACAAATAAGTATATTCCAACCTCATAGTGTTTTTTTTTTTTTACTGGACTGTGACTTGAATTTGCACTTACTATTTCATAAAAAATAGAAATTTGAATCAAAAGTTTTATTTACACTTTTCAAAAGTACCAAATTGTGGGACTCAGAACATGTTGTAAACCCAAGTCCCTTTTTTCTTTTTACAGTGGGTGCGACTGCAGAAGTGAACTCCATTTTGGGTGAGTGTCTGAATGTCTCATTTGTGAACAGTTGATTCAATATCTTGTGGAAGTCCTATGTCTGTTTTACTTTTCAATGACTGGTATGGATATTGTCTTTCAGGTGACCACACTAAGGCTCTGATTGGTCAGCTGATCATCTTTAACCAGATCCTGGGAGAGCTGCGAGAAGACATTAGAGAGCAGGTGAGGTGGTGTGTGTGATTGTATATGAGTGTTTAATGCTGTATGTATGTGCATTTTTATTGGCGTTCTGTCCTTTTCCAGGTGAAGGAGATGTCCCTGATTAGGAACACCATTCTAGAGTGCCAAGTGTGTGGTAAGTAAATCATGGAAACAAAAACATGTAGTGCTTTGACCGATGCTTCCTGTTTAATGTTTCTTTTTTCTACAAAACCTAAAGTGAAAGATGTGTGTTAACCTCTAGGCTTCCACGACCCTCGTTCCCGCTGTTTCCCCAACCCCTGTTTTAAGGGCGTTTCCTGCATGGAGACCTTTGAATACCCAGGATACCGCTGTGGTTCCTGCCCAGAGGGCATGTCGGGCAACGGAACCCACTGCCACGATATTGATGAGGTACCACAAAATGAAGACAGGAGAGTGAAATACACTGGTCTGGGTTTAAAAACTTAGTTTTAACACCACTTCAACTCACACTCACATGTTAGTAGAAGGTGAATTGACAAGGCCTTTAGGGTGGCAATTGAACTGTTGGCAAAGTAGACTGCATCACTTCAACTACTGTCCTCAGCACTTCTCTTATTTTAAAGAGCCTGTACCTCTGTCTAATTTTCTCTCTTATCCCATCTCTCTCTTCCTCCTCTCTCTCTCAATTCCACTTTATTTTCTGTTTCTCTCTGTCCTTCTTCAGTGTTCCATAGCTCAACCGTGCTACTCTCCAGGTGCGTGTATAAACACCGTGAAGGGTTTCAGCTGTGAGCCCTGCCCCCCTGGTCTCTGGGGACCGCCCCTTTTCGGCGTGGGACTGGAGTACGCCAAGAACAACAAGCAGGTACACGTAGGAGTGCACGCACTCTCTAACCCTTTTACTTATTCCCCAATTGTCTTTTTTCTTGCTGACACTTTGCCGTGGTTTTGTCCGAAGGAGTGTACTGACATTGACGAGTGTACTGAGGATGTCAACGCCTGTGTGCCCCACTCGATATGCACCAACAGCATCGTATGTAGAAAACACAGTGTCAATGTTTATTACAGTGTACTGGATGTTCTGGATGCACCGTGCTGTATGTGGTCATATCATTAAACATGAGACATCGCCCTCTTGTGTGCAGATGACAGTACTGTAGGGCCACAGTCTACAGAAGGTGCTCTCTACCCCACTTCTCTTCTCTCTTTCCCAGGGCTCGTTCAGGTGCGGTGGCTGTAAGTCAGGTTACCTGGGGAATCAGACGGCAGGTTGTGTGCCACGTAGGTCCTGTGCCATGCTCAGCTTTAACCCCTGTGATTCCAATGCCCACTGTATCATCGAGAGGAACGGAGAGGTATCCTGTGCGGTAGGTAACCATGGTGTATTAACCCTAACCCTTTGTCATCCAGGACAGGAAAAGAGGTGCTTCAGAATACCCCTTTTAAACCAAAACTATTTACAATGGAGGAGAGGAGAACACTTTAAACCCAAACCGTTCAAAATGGAAGAGAGGAGAACACTCCATAAAGTGTTCTCCTCTCTTCCATTCTGAACAGGTTTGGTTTAAAGTGTTCTCTTCTTTTCCATTCAAAATAGGTTTGGTTTAGTGTTCTCCTCTCTTCCCTTCTATACAGGTTGGGTTTAAAGTGTTCTCCTCTTCATTGTAAATAGGTTTAGTTTATATTGTTCTCCTTTCTTCATTGTAAATAGGTTTGGTTTATAGTGTTCTCCTCTTCTTCATTGTAAATAGGTTTGGTTTATAGTGTTCTCCTCTCCTTCATTGTAAATAGGTTTGGTTTATAGTGTTCTCCTCTCCTTTATTGTAAATAGGTTTGGTTTATAGTGTTCTCCTCTCCTTTATTGTAAATAGGTTTGGTTTATAGTGTTCTCCTCTCCTTCATTGTAAATAGGTTTGGTTTATAGTGTTCTCCTCTCCTTCATTGTAAATAGGTTTGGTTTATAGTGTTCTCCTCTCCTTTATTGTAAATAGGTTTGGTTTATAGTGTTCTCCTCTCCTTTATTGTAAATAGGTTTGGTTTATAGTGTTCTCCTCTCCTTTATTGTAAATAGGTTTGGTTTATAGTGTTCTCCTCTCCTTTATTGTAAATAGGTTTGGTTTATAGTGTTCTCCTTCCATTCTCCAGTGTAACGTGGGCTGGGCCGGTAATGGAAACACCTGTGGCACCGACACAGACATTGATGGATACCCAGACCACTCTCTTCCCTGCATGGACAATCACAAGCACTGCAAACAGGACAACTGTGTTTTCACACCCAACTCTGGCCAGGAGGACGAAGACAACGACGGCATCGGAGATCAGTGTGACGAAGACGCCGATGGGGACGGCATCAAGAATGTGGAGGTGTGTGTATTTTTTCTGCCTCTCAGTTCTGTGTGATCGTTATGTGTGTGTGTGTGTGTGTGTGTGTGTGTGTGTGTGTGCATAATGCAAGATGGATGACTGTAAATAGTTTAACATATTCATTCTTAAAGATGTTTCGTAAAAATATAACAGTTAGCTATATTTTGCAGGATAACTGTCGCCTAGTGACCAATAAAGACCAGCAGAACTCAGACTCTGACTCTTTCGGGGACGCCTGTGACAACTGTCCCAATGTCCCCAACACTGACCAGAGGGATACAGACAACAACGGACAAGGAGATGCCTGTGACAATGACGTAGATGGAGATGGTCTGTATCATCCACATACGGACACAGACACAAACAGACACACGCAGACACACACATGTACATACACATAAACGCATAGAGTACATACATTGCAAGACAGCTAGGAAATGTTTGTGCGGGCCTGTTGCAGAATTTGACAATTACTCTCATTAAATCAAACCTGATTAACTATTTAATCAACTGAACTAGGTCCTCGTGTCTCCCTCCTGTCTGTTCAGGTGTCCCCAACCTGCTGGACAACTGCCCCAAGATCCCCAACCCCATGCAGACGGACAGAGACAGGGACGGGGTAGGGGATGCCTGTGACAGCTGCCCTGAGATCAGCAACCCCATGCAGGTTACAGTCACTTTACACACCCCATCCTGAGCTAATGATCTACAACTGGTGTCTGAAACGGGCTGTAGAGGAGAGGCAGTGGTGTGGCTCATTGTGATCTCCTTTCCCTTAGACCGACATTGACAACGACCTGGTAGGGGATGTGTGTGACACTAACCAGGACACGTGAGTCTCTGACCTTTAGAAAGGACGCAATAACCCAAACACACACACACGACACACACCCAAAGACATGTACACACACACACACACACACACACACACACACACACACACACACACACACACGTTCCCTTAACACTGCTACAATTACCCCACAGCTCTACATCAGTAGTGAATTCATTCCCTTTTACCAAACCATACAGGTAGCAAATGTTTTCTTAGACTTTTATTGAGGAAATTCTGGTAGGGCTTTTTTTGTTTTGTTCTGTTTTTGACAAAACATGGATCAATATGAATTTGTCCAAAACAAATGATGTTTGACGAAATGTTCCGCAACTTGTTCTGTAGGGTGGAACTAAGTTTTGGGATGGATTCATTTAACTCTATAGCTATTATTTGGTCATTCTAGGCTTACCTGGTAAGGAAGATGACATTTATTAATAATAATTTTAATAATAATCTTTATTAAAATCAAGTTACAATGTGCTACACATTTCAAGAAAAACATAAAACTCAAGTAAAATCAGTAAAGGCTTTATGATAGTAATATTTTAAGTAGTGATTTAAAAGACATCACAGACTCTGATTTCCTCAGGTCGGATGACTCAGATTAATTAGAATTTCTATTGACTCAGATTAACATGAAAAAAATTATATCAATTCAAGATTCTTCTATTAAATTTGCTTCACAAGAATTTGTAGGAGTGCAAAAATCGTGCCACATGTTTTTGAGAAATAAGTACATACTACGTACTATGTTTTTTTATTAAGAATAGTTTTTTTCTTTGAACAATTTCATCTAATTTTAAGCTTAGATTTCTTTTATTTTGTGAGTGTAAAATCAAGTTGATAAACTATATTGCTTATCTTTTCCACTGTATGTATAAAAGTTTAGTAATTTCCAAATGTTGAAACCAGCGTCTTCAAAGCAGTCAAATTAAACCAGAACTCTATACATTAACCTCCTAATAATTGCTTAATTTAAAATATATTTTAGAGTATAGAGTGAGGAGAAGAAAAAATGCATCACTGTCATAATAATTGCTGAGGACACTGTATAACATCATTAGAGGCATGATTCAACGCATAGCGTGTATTGTATAGCAACATGTCAGAATTTTAAAGGTAATATACAATTGAGATATTTGCATTTTATAATTACCATAAATGTGTTATGAGCATTATATAAGTCAATAAAAGCATTTTCCAAGAATTTAATCTCTGTGATTGTCAAAAAAATTACCAAAGGATTATTGTAGTCTTTCTAGTGTGCTGAGTAAGAGGCTGACTTGAACTCTATGTGTTACCCAGGGATGGAGATGGTCACCAGGACTCCAGGGACAACTGCCCTGACCATCCCAACAGTTCCCAGCTGGACTCTGACAACGATGGTCTTGGAGATGACTGTGATGATGACGATGACAACGATGGGATTCCAGATGTCCAAGACAACTGCAGACTCATCACCAACCCCAACCAGAAAGATTCCAATGGTAACCACCTTTAAAGGGATAATTCACTGCTTACATTTTAGCTTGATTGCTAAATGTAACAAAAGTGCCTTTATGTCTTTCTGTGACCCTCTCTCCTTCCAGTCAACGGGGTGGGCGACGTGTGCGAGAACGACTTTGACAATGATTCAGTCTGGGATATGATTGATGTGTGCCCTGAGAGTTCTGAGGTCACACTGACAGATTTCAGAGCCTATCAGACAGTCATTCTGGACCCAGAGGGCGATGCCCAAATTGATCCCAACTGGGTGGTGCTCAATCAGGTGACCCTTGACCTTCCTATTAAGCTCAACACCTTCTGAATGTTCCCTTGCATAGAAATCAGAGTGAATAGTACAGGCTTCGAATGTTTGGCCCTTGTAATTTCACTAGAATATGACTTTAAAATATGACTTTACTAATAGCATGAAACATTTCATTGTGAAGTGATAAAATGTACATCGTTCCTGTGAGCATAATTTGTCCAAATAAGTAGTAAAGGGTATATTGGACAGTTGAAAGACCGCCATAGCAATATTCTAAACTTTCAAATATGCAGTTTCTGTATGGTTCTCTGAATCTCAGGCAGTAAACAAGATTTATTCTCTTTAGTCAGAGCTTTTTTCTCCCACTGGGGCCTGACTAAAAAATTGTGAACCACTGCTTATGCCATCATTGACTTTAATGGGGTCGCCTGTTCTATTCATTCTAATTTCTGTTCCTCTGCCGAGGTGTGGCTGATGCATGCCAGATCTTATAATGCCTGGATAGGTATTTTATGTACCATCTAACCCACATATGTTATATCAATCTGGTTCCCAACAGCAAGGTCCATGACGTGGCATACAAACATTAGTGGATGCATGCAACGTCTAAGCAGGGGAACAAACTCACGACCAACTTTGATCGTTTAAGGGGATCCTCCTACTGAGAAATCAGCTCACAATGAGGATTATTGTGATTATTATTTACAGGCTCATGTGAATTCACATGAGCCTGTTTTGGCATATTTGTGATTTGTGTTGATTAGTAAAGGTCTTACAGAATACTCTGAAATTATATGTGCCTCATTGTAAATACATATACTGACAGAGTGTTTGTTTGGTTCCAGGGTATGGAAATTGTTCAGACCATGAACAGTGATCCTGGTTTAGCTGTTGGTAAGCAGGCTCTATGTACACCGTTTAATGAAATCAAAAATGAACACAGCTGTTTTCAATGAACATAATTGCAATGAATTGAACTGTCAATGTCCTCCAGGCTACACAGCGTTTAATGGGGTGGACTTTGAGGGCACTTTCCACATCAACACGGTGACAGACGACGACTATGTGGGTTTCATCTTTGGCTACCAGGACTCGTCGTCTTTCTACGTGGTGATGTGGAAACAGACGGAGCAGACCTACTGGCAGTCGACTCCCTTCAGGGCCACGGCTCAACCTGGCCTGCAGCTCAAAGTGAGTGATGGGTCATAGAGGCTTTTAGACAGCAGCCTCTAGGTGGCGCTGTTGCTAAGAACCCCGGCTGAGAAGGGGCAGTTCCTTAGGTTTAAAACCACCTTAAGACGGAGTCTGCTCTTTACTTTAAAAACCTCTTGTGGTACAAAGACATTTTGAAAAACCTTGCATTGTTATCTATTGAATAGTGAAATGATGATTTAGCAAGTACCATCTATGTTTGTTGTCCCCCTCCAGGCTGTGAAGTCCCGTACCGGCCCCGGGGAGTACCTGCGTAACGCCCTATGGCACACGGGGGACACCGATGAGGAGGTGAAGCTGCTGTGGTCAGACCCCAGGAACGTGGGCTGGAGGGACAAGACGTCTTACCGCTGGCAGCTCAATCACAGGCCCCAGGTGGGCTACATCAGGTGGGTCACACCCCCTCCTGTCTGCTGCCCTCATCTCCATGTTCATCCAAATCATCCATTTGAGCTCTGTTTCCCCCCGGCTACACAAACACACACACACACCTCATTTTGTTATTTTTGAATCAGATGTCGAATATTTGCAGTATTATCTGGTGTGAGTAGTACTGGGGGATGGGTTTGATGGGGTAAAACTTAACTCAGTGGACGTGGTCGTAGAATACACGGCCGTGTGTGACCACTATTCACCACTAGAGGGGGTTTTCACTGTGTGACCACTATTCACCACTAGAGGGGGTTTTCACTATGTGACCACTATTCACCACTAGAGGGGGTTTTCACTGTGTGACCTGGTCTTGGATGATTAGAAAAGAAAAGGAAAGCTGTCTGGTGGCAGTAGGTTCGACTGAGAGGCTGTTCCCCAATTTCTACTCCATATTTTTCCCTCCTAAACCTCTTTGTGACTTTTACAGAGAGACCGGGCCCCCTGGCCCTCTTTTGTCCCTGTTGCCATGTCAACCAAATCCTTGGCAAGAATTTGCAGAGCGCCCGTTCATATGCAGATCCAGAGGAAACTACTGTAGAGTGGGGGGTCTGAGGGAGAGGAGAGAGGTGGAGAAGGAGGGGAAATGAGAGTGGGAGGAGGGGAGAGGAGAGAGAGAGAGAGAAGGAGGGGAGAGAATAGAGAGGTGGAGAATAGAGAGAAGGAGAGGAGAGGGAAGTGGGAGAGGAGGGGAGAGAGCAGGGATAGTGTGAGAGTCAAAGAGAGAGAAACAAACTCAGTAACATAGCAAAACACAGAGAAAAAATGAAGCAAATAACAAATTCTAAAAGAGTTAAAAAAATGTAATACCTTAAATGAGACATATTAAATATCTTGAATCATGCATAACATCAAAGGGACCTAACATTTGTTTATGCACATAGTTACCAAAAACATCTTTATCAGATTAAAAATTAACATTACATTACTGACACATTTTCAAATCTTTCGAGCATCTCCAAAAAATCATCTGCTCCAAAAAGCCAGAGAAGAGAGAGTTGGGGGGAGGTTGAAGTCTGAGGAGGTGGTAGTGGGCTGCAGTGAGTGGAGAGAGAAAACCAGGCCTTCTTAGAGGCAGGGAGGACCTATTCAGACCCAAACAGAGGGACACCTGCTTTGTATGCTGTGCAGGGGAGTCAATGGAGCACTACAGCACTGCTCTCAGGCGCTGGTCGGGCCAGGGGCTGGTCGGGCCAGGAGCTGGGCCGGGCCTGCTTCCCTCCTCCATGTTAATCCAAATCATCCATTTGAACTGTCTGTTTCCTTGCCACCATGTTTAAATTTGCCTATGGGTTTTAGTCTGGTGGCATTACATATGAATAAAACTTTTACCTATTGCCCATTTTGTCCACAACACCACATTATGGCTATATGAATGTGGTAGGAATAAGGACAGCGTGACTTTATAAAATCACATTAGATGAATACTAGGCTGACATGACCAGGAAACTGAAAATGTTTTTCCCGCAAATATTCACTTTCTTTGTGAAGTATATCCCCTTACTGGTGTTTTGTCCTGTGCTCGGCTTCAGGGTGAAGTTGTTTGAGGGGACAGAGATGGTTGCCGACTCCGATGTGGTGATCGACACTACCATGAGAGGTGGACGACTTGGTGTCTTCTGTTTTTCCCAAGAGAACATTATCTGGTCCAATCTGCGTTATCGCTGCAACGGTAAGACTCCCATCCTCACACTGCTGCCAGCCTGTAATGTTGTTCATGTACTTGTATTCAATGCACATAATGCTAAAAAATACATTTACCAATGTTCTGCTTCATGTTTTTCTGCAAATGTTGCGCCGTAGACACTGTTCCAGACGACTTCAACCAACACCGCCAACAGGTCCTGATGCACATCAAAGTGTGAGAGGAGTTGGAGGATGTGTGGGTGAGAGGTCGTGTAGACAGACACCCTGACCGGCAGTCTCACACATTCACCCATACTCTCACACAAACTCTCACACACCCACTCTTCATCTTCATAGGTCCTCACGGCAGAGTGATGGTTTCATGTGTGTTAGTGGGGTACAGACATAATTCGTCCCCAATGAAATCAGTGCAGCCAAGCCAGAGTTTAAGCAATAGCAAAGCACATACTGTAGTTACATTAAAAAAAAAGAAAAAACTTCAGGAATGACAGAATATTCATGTTATAGCTCCATTATGGTCAAAAGTTATTTAAACTTCAACCAGTAAATGCTAGCGATTGCTAATTTTGCTAAGTATTCTACCTTTCTGTCTTAATGAAAGTTAGCATGCTAATAACACACCTTGCACATGAAAACTAGATTAAGGTTGTATGCAAAATATTGAGAAGTTTGTTGTAACAGACATTCCAAACAATTTTTTCAGGTTAATAATAAAACAGTCATGATATTTAATTTAAGATAATTATGTAATTTGAGGGATTTCTACATCCTTACCATAGTAGTGGGGCGTGGCCACTGTGAATCGTCATCCTGTGAGGAACTATACAGACTGCCAACTGCTGTTAAGTGTGTGTGACTATCAGCCAATGAGCGAAAGGGGAGAGGTTTCAGAGTTGTGATAAAGGTGTAAGAAGAACCAGTTATTTACATCCTTAACTTTCCATCAAACCGGAAAAGCGGAAGGTTACCAGAGATTATACATTATCATTATAAATAACATTTGTGACTGCTGGGTTTGAGTTTCAGTCTTTGCCCTCGGTCTTATTGTACTGTATATAAATTGTGGTTGTGTGAATGACCTCTGTTGAGTTTGACAGTTGCAATACGTATGAGTGCTGTGTTTCCAGCTATCAGAGGAACACACAGATGGTTTTAAGATGGAACGGTTTGAGAGAGTTTTTTCATCAACTAACTAACTGTAAAAGAAGCATAAGCTAATGTTACAGGGATTGGAATTGGATAAATACTGTACATGCTCTGGAAACACTGTCATTACCAGATAATGTTGTCACAGCAGCGGAATACATATTTGTCACAAAAGAAATGCAGATATGCAGCAATGTCACTTCATGCCTCTAATAGTGGAACATCAGCGTTTTCCTGTTTTGAATAAGTTTGGACCTCTGTGGATTATAGTTTTTACTTTTCTTGACTTCTGTGCGTGTTCCCAGTAATTTAATATGGAATAAAGCCTTAAAGTAAATGTTTTTATGAACTATGTAATCTCTAGCTAATTCATTAAACAGGAGAATAGCAAAGAGCAACACAGTCTTTGTCTACAAAAAAAGTATAAACGATTACATTTCTTAAAATACATTTATTTGAAATTTGTGATACTGTACACAACATGCAAATGGAAAATGATGCTTATAAAAACTAGATTGGTATCCAGAGCTACTGTGAGTTTTAATGCTGTTCTGAGCCCACATCCTGTATGTGGAGACTGGTCCCACCTGTATCTATTGCCTAGCATTTCCTTGCTGTCTGCTTGTATCTTATTTGCTAGACATAGAAGTCCATGTACATGCAATGTTTAATTTGATATATAATGTGTCCCACAATGACCTTGCTATCATGCCGCTGCTGTAGTAAGACTGTAATAACTCAACAAGAACACCATATGAACGGGTGGTTAAACTGCTATATAATAAAGTTGAACTTTTTCATTTTCACAAATCTGCTGTAGTAAAAAACAGAAATATACAAGTTACCCTGCTAAGGAGAGCACTGAAAACAAATGAGTGTTTGATATGCCAGTATGATAGCATTATTCTATGGCATATCCTACTATTGACCCCTACATCCAAAGCACATTGTACCTTCCTGTTATGACTGCAGACTATTGTTGATTGATTCCAGTCATATTATTCATTCTCTTTGCTCTATCCTTGCAAACATTCTCTCTAAGGTGTGAGATGCAAAATAGGCTACTGTAATAGTCATCCTAGTGTTTTGGCCAGAATTGGTGCAATACTGCAGTGCTTTCAAACCCAATATGTGGGAAATTTCAGCATGAGGCCACAAGGGCAGAGGCAAAGGAAATACTTAGTGGGTTGGAATCAAGCCTTGTTGGAGTTGGCAAAAGTTCTCAAGTGGCAGCTAGCCAGCCAGTGGTCAGGTGGGGACAGTGGGAGTGGTTGGAAGCAGAGGGTTACCAACTATGCTGAATATATTCCCTGGGATTCTCCAATAGCATGCCATGCGTTTGTCATAATTATAAACCAGGTGCTTTTAATCCTGAATTCTGATTGGCTGAAAGCTGGGGTGTATTGAGACTGCAGCTGTAGTATATTGACCCTACACCACACCCCCCATCGTGCTTTATTGACTAAACATAAATTGGGTCAGTACGAGCCAATTACATACCCAGCAATCACCTTTGTCTTGAGACATAGTTATGGGTGGGTATGTGTTACAAAATTCAGAAGTATGCATCTCTAAATAATTCTACAAAATGTGCTGTAGTGATTTTGAATTAAAGTAGCCCTTAAAGTGCTCTTCCATATATTGGGGGAGGAGAAAAGAGGATAACAACCTTTCTGTGCTCCTCTGTTGAAGATGGAATCCCCTGGGTCCGGGAGGCCGGGACGAGTGCAATATTGGGAGAGCATCGTACAACAGTGCACCACATCCCACACCTGCCTGGCCCTGGGAGGGCTTAAGACAATCTGTATCCCCAAACACCAACTTCTTCATGATATGGCTGCAATCCCAATATAACCTTCTCTTAAGATATTTCTGAAACTTTACCTGAGGAAGACAAAAGAGCTTATTCTCTCTCTTCACACTAGCACGTAAACATGAGCCATAACAGTTACCAGGGCAACAGGTCTTCAAGCAACATAGGGTAATCTGTTTAGGACTGCCAAAAAATAAAAGTAAAAAGGTTTTCAATTAAAAAACAAAAACAATTCCACTTGTATAATATATTGTATAAAGTATAAATTATCACAGATTCTACTGTGATGCTTAACAGGTGCATCTAATTTGGATACACCTTTGAAGAGTGTATCAAAGCCCACATTGTCCAAGCCTTTTCTTAATAAGTGCATAAGAAAAAAATATAGGCCAATGAAAATTCGTTGTAATACTTACCTCAAGTCACTTGTTCATTTTTCTTCATCCATAATTTGTATTGTCGCCACTCTCGGGAAAACGTATTGAAAGTACCTATGAAAATGCTTCAACGACAACTTGCCAAGCAGTTAGAAGGATGGGTACTTTTTTGTCCGGAATCCCTGACATGGTGGTTCTGTTTTTCTTAAATGCATCCTGAACCCATTGTGCAAGTATCCAGAGCCGAAGATAGGCTAGAGGATTTCTTTCCTTTCCCAAAAGCTCTCTCACAATGGCCCTCGCGCTCCGAACAGCTAGTGCTTGGTCTGTGGGCCCCGCCTCCACTGCTACAACAAACAAAGGCCACTATGCAAAGCTCACTGAAGCATGTAGGTGCCCTCTTAAAAGAGAATTGGGCCTAACTTAGGACATTTCGGCAGTTGAGAAAACACGTCTACATATCCCTCATTCTCTGTGTGTATTCCTACAGTAAGATTAAAGCTACATCTGAAAGAGTTTTTAACTATCAAATATATCCACATTTGTCATTTTAGGATATTCCGTGGTCAACTGATTATATTTCGCGCCATAGGTATTGGCCACACCTCGAGTGAAAATTATTGAAAGGTAATTTTGAGAAGTAATTTCGTTTCAGGCTATGCTTATAGTTGTTTTAAAAAAATGTTCGGCATCTGTCCTGCCCCATTTGAATTTACGAATGGTGGAGCTGGTGTTGTTCTGTTCAAACCATCGTATTGACAAA
Source organism: Esox masquinongy (assembly GCA_016801175.1). Taxonomy (NCBI): domain Eukaryota; kingdom Metazoa; phylum Chordata; class Actinopteri; order Esociformes; family Esocidae; genus Esox; species Esox masquinongy. The sequence goes on from JACXGI010006836.1 coordinate 38,105, forward strand.
TATATCTACACTTTTTGGTGGAGCTCAGTGGTGTTCTGTTCAAACCACCGTATTGACAAATATATCTACACTTTTTGTTTTTGACGCAGCTGGAGGCATGATCCGTATTGCAGAATTTCGTGGCTAGGCTACCTGTCAAACAGTGAACCAGGGATTTAGGATGGAAACGGCAGTTGAGCCTATTAATCAAGAAGACAGTATTGTAAACGAACATCTATAAAAATAAGGAAGCGCAGTAGCAACAACAGGTTACAAATAGAACAGGTTGCCAGAGCCGCTGTGATAGTTTTAAATAACTCCGGGTGTTAGGAGCGTGTTCGCCCAAGTGAACAGTTGTTGCGCGAGCAGCAGGTGTTCGACCGGAGTGATTTATAGGCTACCACTCGTGGAGGAAGGCACACTGTCAAAAATCTCACTCATCTGAGGGTTGACAAAGAGAGAGGAAGGAACAGCGTCTTGCAATGAAAAGCGTCTTGCAATGAAGCCAGTTTGAGACTGGACACCAGTGTCGGGAGCTCACCCGGAAAGTGGGAGTTTGCTATCTGTGCGTGCAGCCAACTTCGCCTTGGAACGAGGTAATTTAGCCTACAGTGCGGTCTACGAAGTTTCATCAGAGGTAAGTGATTGGGTGAGGGTATTAATGGTGCGTTTCTGGATTCTATTGTTTACCTGGACAGAAATATTTAATCCTTTGTGAGTTACAAATAATGTATGGATGGAGAAGGGTTTGGGTCAAGTAAGTGTAAGATCTTACATTTGATTGGAATATACTTTTGTAACATTGTAGAAGAAAACGATTCACTTTGTCTTCAGTGTTGAACTTATTGTTTTTCATTGCCTAACATTAGAACAACCTATGCTTTTGTGTTTCAGTAAATACTGCATTAAGATGCACAGTAGGGACACTTGGGTGACATTGACAATGTGGAATTTAAGGTAGCTATACAAAAGAAGAAAAATTGGATCCTAGATGAGTCATCAATTACTTTAAAACAATATTAATAATGAAAAAATACCATATTTTAAGTAAATTAATCAATCAATCTAAATTCACTTGAATGTTTTGATAAAATGCCCCGATCTAAATGTGCTCCACAGGAAGAGTAACTGCTGCACATTCTGAAAAATGCATAATCAAATTAAATGCATATGAGTATATGACAGAGCAAAACAACTGAGTGGAAATGGGCACATACAGATAGTGACATAGGGAGAGATACTATTTCAAAATACGAAGATGCTATCATCTGCACACATTTATTGACCTTGCCTATGCTGACAGACTGATTCCAGTCAATTGTCTTTCATTAATAAGTCAAATAGTATTAAAAACTTGACAGTAAACAAATGTTTGCCCATTGAACAGCCAAGAACTCACTCTGTGTTTGTGGCGTTTGTGTCCAATGCTATTTGGGGTTTTGCATGACGAATGACATAAAACCCAATGTCTTTCAGTGAACTGGTGTTGACATGTAGAACCACATGGAAATGCCACACTAGGCCATGCCGAGGTAAAAACACCCCTGGCTTGAATCTTGAATATCTGTCAAATCCATTTCTGCGGTATCGCATAGTGTCAGTAGAGCTGAGGGCCAGTGGTGGTCTTTCAGAAAGAGTAGTTTGCAGACATACTGTGCATGTGCGCGTGTGTGCGCGTGTGCGTGAAGGCTCGTTAAGTTTAAGGTTTTGTGGTAGAACGATGGTGAGGGGTGCATCATTACCCTACAGGGAGTACCATATTGGTGTTTAATTCACAAGTGACTGTCTGTGTTGGTTTGTGGATGCACAGTAATTATTTGCTGTTCCAGTGGAACAAACGGAACTCTGTCTGTGTTGTGGGTCTGTACACAGAGGGAGGTCACTGGGATTTTCAAAGCTGTGCAAAAAAGTGCAGCTGCATCAGAATCCATTGGCCAGCATTCCAGACCTTAGCCACTACACTATAGTGAACACAATGCTCACCGGACAACAACAGGAGACCAATCCAGGGCATTCAACAGTATGGAAACATAAGTGAAGAGACAGGGTTAGGAGTGGTGAAGAGACTGGGTTAGGAGTGGTGAAGAGACTGGGTTAGG
>JACXGI010006837.1:0-39960 GCA_016801175.1 Esox masquinongy
CACACACACACACACACACACACACACACACACACACACACACACACACACACACACACACACATACACATACACACAGCTAGAGCGGTTCATCAGAGAGATGGACTGGCAGAGTGGCTAGCGGTTACCATAGAACACAAAGAACTGACCTCTACATCTCTGTAGTTCAGCTGTTTTCACCACAACCAACATTTTGTGGGTTTGCAGTTTTCCCTTTGGTCTATTGTGTGTGTGTGTGTGTGTGTGTGTGTGTGTGTGTGTGTGTGTGTGTGTGTGTGTGTGTGTGAGATTCAGGTCTGTGACCTGAAGTCCACACAAGGTTTTTTGGCAGGTCCCCATTAGGATATTATATTTTATTTCTGGCTTAGTGGTTAGGTTTAGCATGAAACTTACAATTGGGCATAGTGTAAAAATTTTGATTATTTTTAGGTTTAGGTATAAGGGTTAGGGTTAGGCCTTAAGGATAGGTTAGGTTTAGGAATAAAGTTTGTTGTTATGGTTAGGTTCGGGCTAGGGGATAAGAAACATGGATTTCTGGGTAAGGGACCCACAAGGATACCAAAACATAGGCCCTGCCCGTGTGTGTGTGTGTGTGTGTGTTTCTTTCATCTGTTGGAATCATTAGACCAGACCATTCGACCAGTTGTCTTGGTTCTCTTGTCAGTGCCATGTTCCTCCTTCTCTGTCTTTCATCATCTTTTCCCTAACTGGACTAGTCTCTCCTCTTATGTACTAGCTTTTATGTCCACTATCTGTTCATAGTACCTGTTAAATCAGACAAAGACCCGTCATGAAGGCCCACGACCATGTATTCAGTCAGACAAACAGACAGGTGGGCCTCAGGGCTGCCCCCGTGTGGTGACAGACTGGAAGTGTACACTCCTCTAACACCTGGTAAAGATCATTTCAAACAACCCCCTTCAAGCTTGGTAGAACTTTCCATGATTGTGGAGTAACGTTCACTAAGCAGGTACTCATGAGGTTTGTGCACGTGTAGTTGCCTGTATTCGTGTGTGTGTGTGTGTGTGTGTGTATATATATATATGTGTACATGTGTGTGTCAACGGCAGAATTTCTTTGGCTGTGTAGAACCGAGCAGATGTGCTTTGGGCTCCCCTGAGGATGTCTCGTCTCCTCTCCTCTCATCTCCTCCCGTCTCTCCTCATCCAGCACACGCGTCCCTCCACTGTTTCTACGCTGCTGCTCTCTAGATAATAACCCTAGTTCCATGCTTATTGCCTTCTCTTCACCGTCTGTTCCCTCCAGTATCCCCTCCTCTCCTGGACTCTCCATCTCCATGCTCTGTCTCCTTCGTTCTCTTTATCTTTATCTCTCTTCCTCTCCATCCTTGTTTCTCACTCATTTTCCCTCCGTGTACATCTATCTCTCCCTCTCTATCTCTCTGATGGGTTGAGTTAAAGCAGAAGTCACATTTTGATTGGACTTTGTGTTCAATTGACAGCTTGCTGAATTTAATCTTTAATCTCTGCACTTCTCAATCTCCCTGCCTCCCTCTCTCCTACCTTCTCTATCCCTCTCGCACCCTCCCTCACTTTCTCTCCCCCCCCCCCCTCGCTCTTTTACTCCCTCTTTCTCCTCCCTCCCTCTCCCTCTCCTTTCCTATCTTCTCCTCTGCCCCACCACCTCTATATTCTGCTACATTACTACCCTCCAACTAGGCCAGGAAGGACAGGAAGTGAAGTACCCCCTCAGTTTTTATTTATTTAGATGACATGGAGACATGGAATATAACTTCTGTTCACTTGCCCTACTGAATTTTGTCTCTGCTTTTGCACATGAAAGTGCTTGCTTTTGGACATAAACATGGACAACACTTTGACCTGCATTGTCGTCTTCAGGTGAAGTGAGACGCGTGTTTCTAACTGTTATCTGTGTTTCTCTGCAGAGGTGCTTGACAGCATGGCTAGGTTCCAAGCTCTTGGTGTGTCCAACTATACCATGGTAACCCTAGCGGAACATGAAAGGGTTCTATATGTGGGAGCTAGAGAAGCCCTGTTCGCCCTGGACCCTAATGACATCAGCAGACAGCTACGACCTCAGGTAACTAACTGCACCCAAAAACACACTCAGAAGACTCCCAACAGCAGCTACACAACCTAAACACACTGTAGATGTGCTTCATCATTGCAGCCAGCCTCCCTTAGCTACACAGTTTTCTGGCAGTAACGTTTGTGATTCCGATTCTGAATCTTTCGTTTGTGTGAGGACAGGGAAACAAAGCGATTACACGATTATGTTAATCGACGTAATTAGCTTAGCATAATAAAGGCTTGGTAAAACTTCTATGCCTCTGTCCCTATGATCACATATTCCTCTCAGACGTATGCGTCTTTGAACAGAAGCGTGATGATAGTTATCGGATTGAACTGATGAGCATTAATTTGGACTCTTGTGTGACTGATGATGAACATCCCACTAATAATCAGCCCACCTGTTTCTGGCGTCTCCGGGAGCTTTAGAGGGATGACGGGACGGCTGGAAGACACCTGCTCCACTCTGTCCCAGCGTCGCACCTTCTCTCCATCTGCCCTGTCATTCTCTTAACCATTTCTGCCTCTCCCCTCCCTCTCTCCTCCCACTGTTAACGAAACCATCTTCCTCTCATTTCTATCCCTCTCATCCAATTCACTGCCTGTTACTTTCCCTGTCTCTCTCCCTCACTCAGATCGAATGGCCAGCGCCACAGGATAAGAAGAGGGAGTGTTCCGCCAAGGGCAAGAACAACCAGGTAAAGATTCTAAATGTTCCCGTTGACATCCGACTGTGACTAGACTGTGAGTAGATGGTTATAAAAGGTGGAAAATGATGCTTCACAGCCTTAGTCTTTTTTCCACTACAGACGGAATGCTTCAACTACATCCGCTTCCTGCAGAGCTACAACCACACCCACCTCTACACCTGTGGAACCTACGCCTTCCAGCCCAAGTGCACCTACATCGTGAGTAGCTCTTAGCAATGGAGTCAAATGGCACCCTATTCCCAGTTAAGTTCACTTCGACATGGCCTTTTTTTCAATGGTGGTTTTATTGCGGAGGGAATAGGGGCAGTTTGGGAGAAACAAGGGCCAGCTTCTTGTCGCTCCCCTTGGCTTGTATCTTCCTTGGGGTTGTATCAGAGTGTGTCTGCCTTTGTGGTGGCTTTGCAGCAACACCTGTGAATTGCCGTCACGTCCGGTATCTTCTGACTGACTCCACTTTGTTTATACGGCTGGGCCATGTGTGTCAAAGGAAGGAACATCCAATAGAAACGAGGCGGTCGTATCTGTCTGTGGGGGTGGCTTCGTGGGGTTCTTGTTTACGTGCCTGATGGTGATATGATAAGACAGCGTTGCGGACTGGGGCAGGGAGCGACGATTGTGGCTTCTGTTAGAATTGTTGTCACGGACAGACAGAGCCCGAAGCTGTGCTAGTCACACTGACCACTGACCACCTGTGTCTCTGCGTGTGCGTGTGCGTGTGTGTGTGTGTGTGCCTGAATGTGTTTCTGTCTACAGAATGCAGACCACTTCACTCTCAACCCTGGCTCCTTGGAGGATGGGAAGGGCAAGTGTCCGTACGACCCCGCCAAAGGTCACACAGGCCTCATAGTGGGTAGGTGATTTCCTTCGTTGGGGTTGATTCTATTAAGTTGTAGTCTACAGTTTGGGCAACAGGTCAGTAATGGTGCCTATCCTGCCCGTCTCCCAGACAAGGAGCTATATTCAGCTACACTGAACAACTTCCTGGGCACTGAGCCAGTGATCCTGAGGAACCTGGGACAGCAACACTACAGCATGAAGAGTGAATACCTGCCATCCTGGCTCAATGGTGAGAGAGAGATGGGAAGAAGTGGGGGGGGGGGGAGCGAGAGGGGAGGGAGAGATATGGATGGAGAGAGAGGGGGAATGATAGAGAGCGGGAGAGAGAGGACAACAGGGAGAGAGAGGACAACAGGGAGAGAGAGGACAACAGGGAGAGAGAGGACAACAGGGAGCATGAAGAAGTGATGGAGGGCAGAGATGGAGGGTATTACTTGCTTCTATAGCCACAATGTGTTAAACCCTGATTACTTATATAATTGATCTTCTTAAAATGTGATTTCAAACCTAACTTTAATCACACTTCTTACCACATGCCTAACCTTGGATTTGTGATGTAATGGATTTTGTATGACATTGTTGACTTAGTGGCCCTGGAATCTTGTGGAAACACATGATGGAGAGAGGAGAGGATGAAGGAAGTTATTGAGAGAAAAATAAGTGGAGAGGGATTAAGAGAGGAATGGCGGAGAGTATATACTGTACATATATATATGTATATATATATATATATATATATATATATATATATGGGGAAAGTTGGAGTGAAACAGAAGAAATGGGAGATTAGAACAAGAGAGGATGGAATGGATAGCTGAGAGATGAAAAGGCAGGTGACAGAGTCTGGTAGAGGGGTGAGAGGTGGAGAGACCAGGACAGAGTGAGGGAAGAGGGGTTACAGAGAGAGATGGGAAGTCGGAGAAATGCGATCAGAACAGGTTAGAGGCTAAAAGATTAACACATGTGAGGGGAATGAGATTAGGGGGAGTGGATGTGGCTGTCAGGGCCTGGTTGCACGCGGGACCGTGCAGGGATACGTGCATGTGGGTGTTCTCTTACTCTCAGTGTGTGTGCGTGTGTGCGTGTGTGCGTGTGTGTGTGTGTTTGGTCTCCTCAGAGCCTGACTTTGTGGGCTCGGCCTGGGTAAGGGAGAGCATTGGCAACAACGAGGGGGATGATGATAAGATCTACTTCTTCTTCAGTGAGAGGGCTGAGGAGCTGGACTGTGATGCGGAGCTCACAGTGGCCAGGGTGGCCCGCGTCTGCAAGGTAGTTTCAACACACACACACACACAGTCAGCCAATAGACACACGCATTAACACACGCAAACATTACTTAATACTACTCTCGGTATTGGTAAGTTCTCTCTCCCCCATCTTTCCACTGCTTTTTTCAGTCCATCGCCTTACCCAGTCCTGTCCTTATTAGGCACTAAAAGCTTTCAGGCAAAGTTACCAGTAATGAGCTCATAGTTTGCCATCCACTATCATTACAGCACACCACCCATTGTTTTTCTGGTGAGGTCATGTTGTCTGGATAAAATCCGTCTCCTCTGCTTATCACTCTCTCTCCTTTACAATCACTCATTTGATTCTGCCCTGAAATGGGATCAAAAACCCATTTCAGGGTAGTTTGGATGGAGTAGTACCCCCCCTTCCATCCACACTAGCTTCATGCCTCCTCTTGGGATTCCTGTCTGCAGACTAACCATGGGTCCTTCCTCTCAGGGTGATCTGGGGGGCACCAGGACCCTGCAGAAGAAGTGGACCACCTTCCAGAAGGCCAGGCTTGTGTGTTCTCTACCGGAGCGCCACGTCACCTTCAACAACCTGCGGGCGGTCTTTACCCTGCCTGGACCTGACTGGCGCACCACCACCTTCTATGGCATCTTCCATGCCCAGTGGTGAGTCACAATAGCAGCCAACAATGCCATGTGGTTCAATGTGCCATAGAGGATAGCATTCGTCTGCGTCCACACTGTCTGTTCCCTAGTTAGTGCACCGTGGTCTCTGGAAAAAGTAGTGTACTAATGGCAACATGCATCTATAAAATAGAGGGCCGTTTAGGAAGCAGTGAAAATCACATTGCCAGGGGGTTCTGTGCCAAACAAAATGGGCTCTCTCTATCCAACTCAGCACTTTACTAGTACTGGCCTGGCATGGCTTCTGAGTCTGTATACCTTTCAGTTCTTTTGAAGATATAATATTATGCCCAAACTAAAGTTTTACTAGCCTGCAGCAGCTAATGTGTCAACTCTGTGTACCACTGGTATTTTTGTCATGCAGCTCCTCTAAGACTAAGGCAGAAACATCTTCCTTTTCCTTTGTAATTCTGTCAATCAAACAGATAATGTAAAGTGACGGCAAAAACACATCCATCTAACTTCAGACCATCTTGTTGTTTTCCTCCTCTGTCCCAGGGGGGATGTGGACGTGTCCGCTGTGTGCCAGTACAAGATAGCCGAGGTGAAGAAGGTGTTTGATGGCCTTTATAAGGAGTACAGGGATTCCTCCCAGAGATGGGGACGATACACTGGCCCTGTCCCCAGTCCACGGCCGGGAGCGGTGAGTGAAGGAGGACAGGTGGAGGAGGGGGATAAGAGGGAGGCGATGAGGGATGTGTAGGAGTGAAGTGACTTTGACAGGGAGTGTCTAGAGAGCGATCAGAGCCAGCAAGCGATGCCAGTTTTCCCCACAACTAACAACTTTCCTTGTTTCTTCTCATCTTCTCCCTTCACCTCCCTCTGTTCCCTTCTCTATTCTCTTCCCGTCTCTTCACTTCTTTCTTCTTCACGCTGCAGTGCATTACAAGCTGGCACAGGGAGAATGGCTTCAATAGTTCTCTTCAGCTGCCAGACGCCACCCTCAACTTTGCCAAGAAGCACCCTCTGATGGATGAGAAGGCGGAGGCACGCCCCCTACTGCTCACTAAGGGCATCAATTTCACCCACCTGGCGGTGGACCGGGTCAGCGCTCTAGACCAGCGGGCATACAACATGCTCTTCATAGGAACAGGTATCTATAGAACTAAATACTCTTCATAGATGCAGGTATCTATAGAACTAAGTACTTTTCATAGACGCAGGTATCTATAGAACTAAGTACTTTTCATAGACGCAGGTATCTATAGAACTAAATACTCTTCATAGATGCAGGTATCTATAGAACTAAATACTCTTCATAGATGCAGGTATCTATAGAACTAAATACTCTTCATAGATGCAGGTATCTATAGAACTAAATACTCTTCATAGATGCAGGTATCTATAGAACTAAATACTCTTCATAGATGCAGGTATCTATAGAACTAAGTACTTTTCATAGACACAGGTATCTATAGAACTAAATACTCTTCATAGATGCAGGTATCTATAGAACTAAATACTCTTCATAGATGCAGGTATCTATAGAACTAAATACTCTTCATAGATGCAGGTATCTATAGAACTAAATACTCTTCATAGACACAGGTATCTATAGAACTAAATATTCTTCATAGACACAGGTATCTATAGAACTAAATACTCTTCATAGATGCAGGTATCTATAGAACTAAATACTCTTCATAGACGCAAGCATCTATTGAACTAAATATTCTTCATAGACGCAAGCATCTATTGAACTAAATATTCTTCATAGATGCAGGTATCTATAGAACTAAATACTCTTCATAGATGCAGGTATCTATAGAACTAAATACTCTTCATAGATGCAGGTATCTATAGAACTAAATACTCTTCATAGATGCAGGTATCTATAGAACTAAATACTCTTCATAGATGCAGGTATCTATAGAACTAAATACTCTTCATAGACGCAGGTATCTATTGAACTAAATACTCTTCATAGACGCAGGTATCTATTGAACTAAATATTCTTCATAGACACACTGCAAACAGGACATACAACATAGCATAAGAATCAACCCACTGAAGTTGATCTCTTACCCACATTATGGGGTTGCTGACTGAGATCAATGTCAGTGTATCCTTTAAATACTTAAAACCTACTGCCTACAGTATACAGTTATGCCCTTGAACCATAGATCTATTAACACACAGTTGACCAGAAATCAAAGTTCAGACGGCTTCCTACTGCAAGATGCTCTTTGGTCAGATAGCATGCGGGCTGCTTGGTTGGTTTAGGGCTGGGTGTACTGGAATGACACCACCTGGCAGGGAATAACAGACAGCACATACGACTTAGCTCCATTAAATCGCCCACTGCTTAGAATTCCAGTCAGTGCGGTTTAGAGTGTCCCCAACTGTGCCTGGGGTGGGTTGGAGGCCCGTGACTGTCAGAGAGACTCTGTACCTTGGCAAGGCCCCTTGCTGCCCTGCTTCACAGCACAGACTCAAATAGGCCCTTGGCAGACGTGCACTCTGCCAATTGGGCTGCGGGCTTGATTAGCTATTAACTGCAGCAGGGTGACAGCTGATGCGTAGAGAACGAGTCTGGCGAGGGCGGTTAGAAACGGAGGATGGGATTGGAGGATTAGCTCAAATGCCCGACACAGCGAGAGAGTGGCATGATACGTCATGCATGATACAGCATTTTGTGTGCAAGTGTTTGGTTGTGTTTCCCCACTGTGTGCGTATGTGTCTGGCCGGCTCTGCTCTGTGCCAGGCTCCTGTAGAGTTCAGGGTCAGTCCCTCACATTATCCGTGACAGTCCCACTGTGGTGAGGGCAGGAGGCAGGGCCGAAACAGCACATCACTGCTCATAAAGCTCAGACTGACACACAAGGTCACACCGCCGCCAGCAGCAGCTCAATGGCCTTTCAAAGCACAGGATTTAACCTTCATCACTATCATGCCCAAAGACAAAACTGCAATACAGTATGAATACAGTATTCATATATACGTATATTTATCCACAAATTAACTACTACTGGGGTTACTACTTCCATTGGGGTTACTACTTCCATTGGGGCTGCAGGTAGTCTAACAATCAGAGGCTGTGACCAGTAACTGAAAGCATGCTACATCTAATCTCTGTGAAAAATCAGCCATTTTGTCACTGAGTAATACACCTTTCCCTGATTGTTTCCCATCCAATGTGATAGCCCTTCGTACCTCTCCAGTTTGGCTGGGGTCAAGGCAAAAGTTACAGTTTGGTTGGACATTGTGTGCAATTGATGACTAAAATAAAGTACTTTTTGTTCTGTTCTCCTTTCCCTTTATCTTTCTTTCTCTCCTGTCCTTCTGTAGCAGATGGCTGGTTACAGAGAGTAGTGATCCTGGGTGTGGAGGCCCATGTGATTGAAGAGATACAGCTGTTTGATTCTGCCCAGCCTGTGGACAGCCTGACCATCTCTCACACCAAGGTAACACTACCCTGCCCTACATTTACTGAGAATAATAATCATTTATTCAACTTCCATAGCGAATTTCATTCCAAAAAGGATCTCAAAGCGCTTGCATTTAAAAAAAATAATAATAGTAACATATCATGTACCTAGTTACTGTACAAGTAGGTCTGGACTTCTGTAGAAAAATGTTCAGCCAGAGTTGAAAGTTTAGATTATTTTAAGTCTCAAACCGAAAAATCCACACAGTTCTAGTGGCGTGAGGGGTTGGTCAACAGGGAGATGAGCAGGTCGTTCGGTGGCAGCCCACTCTCCCTTTAAGGCGTCTCACCGGAGCCTCGCCGTTCCCACCGTCTGACTGAAACATCACTGTCGCCGTTGCCTCAATCTTAGGAATGAGAGAAATACGTGTTTTACCTTCCCAATCAAATGATGCCAGTCCACAAAGCTATGGAAAAATATTTAGAATGAATGATGACTTAACTGGGCTACAGCCACCACGTCATCCTCTGGCCCTCTAACCTCATGGAACATTGCTTCAGGAGCTTCCCCTGGCCCTGTACCTTCATGGACCATAGCTTCAGGAGCTTCAGAAACAGGACAGAAACTGCTCTGGTTCAGAAAAGCTTACTTAGACCGTCACTGGTGTCAGGAGTTTTCCCTGGCCATGTGACCCAACTAGGAAAATCTCCTAGCCTTACTCATCACTGTTATCCCCTTACATGTTAGTGTCTCCACTGTTTCACTGGCATTAAACTCACATGCTGATCCTCATCTAATTAACGCAGCCTGTTCCTGGCCAGCTATTTCATAACAAGCTTTGCTCTCTAGCAGAACAGAGAAAGAGGAGGGGAGGGAAAACAAAATGTTATTGTAATTGAGAGTGATTATCCAATTATCTCCACTCTTTTCTCACTGACTGGTTTTCTCTCTCTCTCAATCTCACTCTCTCAATCTGTCTCTCAAACTCTCGCCTCTCTCTCTCCTCTTAATCTCTCTCTACTCTCGGTCACTCTCTCTCTCTCTCTCTCGTCCTCTGTCCCTGCAGAAGTACTTGTACATTGGCTCTCGTTCAGAGGTGCTTCAGCTGCCCTTGGCTAACTGCAGCCGCTATCAGTCGCAGCCAGACTGCCTACTGTCCCGGGACCCCTACTGCGCCTGGGACAGCGAGGGACGCGCCTGTGTCCGCATCGACCTCCACCGCAGGTGAGTATGTCCCCCTCCTCTCCCCCGTCTACCCCTCTGCTCCAGCTCCGTGGGATTCTGCCTCACCCTCCACTGCGTGCCCCTGCCTCGTGGGGTGGGTGTACCTGGGCCAGCGACAGCAGCAGCTCACTGCAGACAGTGGCAGAAAGACGTGTTGTTAACGTGTTGTCTGTTTCGATAGGTCCACCTCCTCGCTATCCCAGGATCTGACGCTGGAGAGATTCAACAGGGGCAAAGCCAAGTTTGACAAGCCTGTGGCCATCCCCAGCCCTGGTGAGTGGGAGACAAACTGGACCGGTGGCACCTTGTGGCCACAGCTGGTTACTACAGCTGCAGTTAGAATGCGGGGTTGTGGGGGGGGGTTGTAATTGAGTTGAGCTAAGTATATTGAACTGAATTGAGTTTCGGGAGTTAAACGTCTTGGCTAACACATACTGTCTCCCCCTCCCCCAGACCACTCTCGCCTGAGGAACGTGACTGTGGTGGTGAATTCAGACATGGTTCTGCCTTGCCACCTCGTGTCCAACCTGGCCCAGCCCTCATGGGTCCTGAACGACCGGGAGCTGCCGCTGGGAGACGAGGAGGCCGGTGGGCCACGCTTTGACCGGGCCCTGAAGGCTTTGGTGGTCCCCAGCGTGATGGCAGTGCACGCAGGACGCTACGTATGCTACTCGGAGGAGCAGGGGGTCAAGTTCCAGACAGAGCGCTACCACGTGTCTGTGGTGGCTAGCTCTCCTGTGGTGATGGCGGCCCGGGCCCCTGACGGCAGCATGGGTCTGTTCTGGGTCCTGGTGATCACCCTGGGAGCCGCCTGTTTACTGCTATTGGTGGCAGCTCTTTATCTCCGGAGGCGTCTGAAGCTGGCCCTCGGTAAAGGGGCGGACATGAAGCCCCTGGAGAGCACCCTGGTCTACCCCATCACCCTGCCCAAGGAGCCACCCACCTTTGTGCCCAGCAAAATGCCCAGCGACGAAGACCGCTTCTGGGAGACGGGCGCCAACTACTACTACTCAGACGGCTCGCTGAAGATCGTTCCCGGCCACGCCCTGTGCCCCAGCAGCCAGCCTCACCACCACGCTCCAACGGCGTCTCCCAGCGCCATCCCTGGCCAGCCCATCCACTCCCCCAGCCGGCTCAGCCTTACCAACATCAGAGGCTCTGGCAGCAACGGCTACATCCGCCTCAACCTGAGCTCGGCTGGGGAAGAGAGGGTTAGCGGGGGTGGTTCTGGTGGAGGAGGCCTGGGGCTAGGGCTGGGCGGGGGCGGGAACGACTACTCCAGCCCCTTCAAGGAGGAGCTGCGTCGGACCCTGCAGCAAAGGAGTGTGCTGCCTGACGCCAACCCTGAAGAGTCGTCTGTGTAGCAGCAGTCGTCTTTTTCCGCTCCCATAGTGATGAAAAACAAACAGACAACGAACGGCAACTAACCTACCTCGCTCCTTTAGAGGACGCCTCTCTCTCGAATCCACTCTCAGCCCGTGCTCTCTCTCTCTTTCTGCCAATGTTTGTTTGGCTTACTGCGTGACTGGCGGCAGACGTTTTTAGCACAGAGCATGTGATGTGACACAAACGCCGCTCATTCTTCAGCATCCACTTGTGTTATTACTGCCACACTGACTGGCATGCTGCAGTTTCTTCAGCGGTTTAACTTGCTTTCAATCTGCTAATCTCAATCTGTGTACATTCTGTATTTAAAGACAATTTAACACAGAGGGCCCACACCTGAAGCATAGCAATCAAACAAATGGACAACACTCCTTCATGATAAGAGAGGACAAAGAACTCATGATGTGGTTTCGGCTTCAGTGCTAAACCTAGAATGCAGGCAGCACAAGTCGACTGACTGAAAGATGGAGAAGCTGGCTTGCCTTTTTTCTGTTCTGTTGAAAATGTTTTCGCTTGCTGCACTTAATGTGGGAGTATGGAAGTTGATTTTGTATTTGTGAGCAAAGAGAGTCAGTGACAAAATACAAATATTAGTCTCAAAAGCAAGATGACAATCATGTTCCTCTCTCAGGGGGTAAAACCTAGAAAGACAGGATGAAGAGAGAGAAGATAAAGCGAGCTCTGCATGAAAGACACAGGGCTTTTTCATGAAGGACAAACTCTCAATTTGACTGTCTCTGCTCGATTTGTACTTTTTTCACGTTGTCTGTCTTTTCCCTGAGAAAGACTTTACTCTGCCACATTGAAATATTGTGACAATTTAAATTAAGACATTTCTGTGTTTTTTTTCTATGTCTTACGGACTACAGAAATGACAAAATGGAGACCAATGGCTTTAAAGCACCCTTCTGTGAAAGAGAATGTGTGGGAAGCTCTCACAAACCTCTCCTATCCCTGCACAAACTTAATATCTCCCCAAAAAAATTCCACATGAGTAAATTCATTTTAGGATAAGTACACTACACATTTAAGTGGTTAATGGGAATTTTAGCTTAACTCATTCTGATACTTATACACCTGCATGTGATGTGTTTACGGACATTATCCAGCAAAATAACAATGCCACACCTACTTATTATTCCAAATGTGAGATGAGACGAAGGCATTGTTATCTGTCATGTATTAGAGATGGCTTGGGGGAATGTAGGCAAACTCACTAAACTGTTGCGACTACAGTAGATGTTTCAACAAGTGCTTTATATAGTAGGTTTGTGTAGGGTTGGGGAAACCTGCTGTGTACTAGGGTGTCCTGGAGCAGACGGGCCTCAACACTGTACCTGGAAATGTTTTTTAAGGTCTGTTTGACCTAAGCCCCCCCCCACACACACACACCCACACCTACCGACCCATGTCTACAGAATGACCTGGTGCCACTGTGTAAAGCCTGAATAAGGAGGATGGACACGCAACTGTAAACACGCACTGCCTGGGCCGTTGGAAGGATGAGCAGATAGCAGATGGAAGACGGACCTGTGACAAAACAACCCAGAGAGCCATCAGAGGCGCATCATAGGGAGGTATGGCTGTCTCTCTTAAAGCCTCTGTAATACAACCTTCTATACTCTATCCCCAATGTGTGCCCACTCTAACCTCTTCCTCTCCCTGGGCTCTGACTTCCAGGGGAGGGGGGGGGGCTTTGTGGCACATGTTCAGTGGCCAGAGAACAACACAACACAATGCAAAGGAGGGAACAAGAGGATGACCACATTTCTTTATTTCCACATTTTAGATATTGCTGAGAGAGAAGCTGAGAGGGATGTAGAATATTGTAATGATCTCTGGGTTGAAGAGGTACTTACTTACTTGGCCATCAGTGGTTATTTCATCCTAGTGTTGCATGATCCTCAAGCGAATGTACTGTACACATCTCTGATAAAAAATGATCCTAATTGTAAAAGAAGTCAGTGTATCATGTTTGCAAACGCTAATGTTCTCTAGGAAAAAAAAGGTTTAATTTATGGTTAGAGTTATTATGCTTCATGAATCTTCTCATTATGTTTTGCCATGCCTTTTCACCTTCGGATAAGCCAAAGTAGACTGCAGTTGCATTTTTTAACTTCATTATTTAATATTATTTTATTATTTCATTTCAATATTTAAATTTTCAATGGACCGTCCAAATTAACATCAAAGAGCTCTCATGTCTGGAACTTTCCTGCATATTTTCTTTAGAGCTTATTTTCTTCAGAAGGCAAAAGGCTTTTGGCTGGTCAACATCCTGTTTACATGTCAGTAGAGATCTACAAAAACCTATACCCTTATTCACTACCAAAATAGTCAACAAATTCCAGAACTTTAAATGTCATAGAAACAACTAAGCAAAACAACCTCCATAACCAAATGAAAACGTACGTCATTATCTAAGGTTGCGTTGTTATTCATAAATATTTATACCTGCATTTAATTTGAGTACATGTAAGGTTACTGGTTCAGACATTTTCCCATCAATTACTCTATCAAGCTAAACAAGCTGATAGAGTATACCCCCTGCTGATTGGTATAGATAATTAACTGATTTGTCTTACAACCCCTTTCCAAAAAAGTTGGGACACTGCATAAAATGTAAATAAAAACAGGATGCAATGATGTGCAAATCATTTAAACCCTATAATTCAATAGAAAATAATACAAAGACAATAGATCAAATCTTGAAACTGAGACATTTTATTGTTTCTTGAAAAATATATGCCCACTTCGAATTTGATGCCAGCAACATGTTTCAAAACAGTTGTGACAGAGGCAACAAAAGACTGGAAAGGTTGAGTAATGTTAAAAAACTAAACCTGGTGGAATATCACACAACTAATTAGGTCAGGAACACTTCCGAAAACCATTTGTCTGTGAACAAAGTATGCCGCTGCATCCACAAATTTAAAACTATACCATGCAAAAAAGAAACCATATATAAACAAAATCTAGAACGTCACCGCTTTCTCTGGGCCCGAGCTCATTTAAGATGGACTGAGGCGAAGTGGAAAAATGTCCTGTGGTCTGACTAATCAAACTTTGAAATTATTTTTGGGAAGTACGGACAATGTAGGGATAAATGATTTGCACATTATTGCATTGTGTTTTTATTTGCATTTTACGCAGCGTCCCAACTCATTTGGAAACGGGGTTGTAGTTATAAGAACTTAATTTCTCCCTTGGACAATATGCCTGGTAAGTCATAAAAATGACCAAAAAGTGATCCATCAAACTCAGTAAAGGGGTGTAAGGCTCAAGCAGAAAACTATCTGCATGTGTGACCTATGTGTAACAACCCTGGATCTAATTATTACACTCTGTCAACAACACCTTCCACCCTTTTCTAACTTAAGGCTTTTGATTCTGCTGTTTCAATAGTGTTACATTACAATTTAATATTACTCGTCCTTTTTGGCTTTAAGTTCCTTTGCCTATTTGTTGTCAATCTTTTGTTTTTAAAATATGTTAAGTAACTTATTTTGCTTGTACAAACATGTCGATATTTATTATCATTGTACATATGTCCTTATTTTTTATATGTGTATACTGTATATATATACATTAATAAAAGTAGAGCTCAACTCAAAGTATGTGTTGGTGGTTTATGCAAATTAATATTGTTTAAGCATGAATACAGTATAAGCGTGTTAACACCCCTGTTATCCAGTGTTGAAGGGTACAAATGAAACATGCTATAAATGTAAATCTGAGTGTGCTTCAACTCCTTAGTGAGATAGCAGCCTGAGCATTCAGTGCATTAGAGGCAGAATGTGCTAACGGTGAAGTCATATACTCTCACTAATTGAAACAAGAAGCTATGGGAAGAAAAGAGCTTTACCAGCTGTAAAATGTAATTAACATGAAACAAACATCACACTCATGTTATGTAAGAACTAATTTAAGATACCTAATTAAAGATTCTCTTTTATTGCACAAGGAATTACTGTGACAATATAAGGTCTTAAATGAAGAAGCAGAGACAATTTGAAACATCTCAAAGGAGGCTTATTGGTCCTGTCTGTGGTAATTTTTCATAAATTTCATTATATTCAGTGAGGCCAAATATTATGCCATGTCTTTTATTGAAGTATTTTGTTAAGTGTTTTTTTATTGCCTTGGTGCTATTTTCACACGTATCTGGTAAATATTCTAATTGGTACACATCTCAAAACAGATCATCAACAAGAAAGTGTCTTCTAAACTCAAAAGCGCATTTTCAAATGACTAAGTACAAAAGTCACTTTATCATCAAACATAGTCAGTATTTAAGCTACAAATAAATATAAATGTATTTTCTTTTGTTACTGTAATTCTGGCATTTATATTATTCTGATTTACAATTGCTTAAATTGACTGCACCTTTGAGAGAATCAATGAGATAATTAGCTTATCTATTTATTATCTTACACTCAAAATATCAAAGAAATATAACCTTTATTTGAGGAAAATGGATAAAGAAAATATAATTATTTAAAGCAATATATATATTAATAAAAATATGTCACAATTATTGGTGTACCTAGGAATTCTGACAATTAGACATGCTATTTCTTGCCTGAAGAAAGTCTCTACTGTCATCCAGCCAAAACATCTGACAGTAGAACCTAGTTCCAGGTTCTATGGAGGTGATGTCTATTTGTAGTTTTGGAGGCTTGGTTGCCCACCAACAACTGCAATATCCCAATTGTGATCCATGGAGAATTTCTTACTTTTCGAACCACCCTCCTCACTTTTGTATGGGGGCAATATACACTTCAATCCTCCTCCAAGCAGGTTTATCACAGCTTTAGTTAAAACTTAAGTATTGCTCTAATACTGGAAATCAGGATATTCAGAGTGTAATTATTAATGTTTTTTGTGTGTTTTTGTCTTATAAAAAGCTAGCATTTCATTTTTACCATTTCATTTTTAATGAGGGATAGACTACACTCATTGTATTGGTATTAAATTGAATAGTTCAGTCTCCATTCAGACTTAAATCTGCTCAAAAAAATCTAAGTCATTTATTACATTACAATTCCAAATTATCCACAGCTGTAAAGGCAGCCAAAGGTGCTTCTACCAACTAAAACTTTGGGAAGACACATAATCAATACATTCTCATTTCATATTCCTTAGTCATTTGGGAAATCTTCTGCAATTTTTCTTTCATATAAAAACTGTGGAGTACGTTATGTAGATCTGTAAGTAAATAAATAAGTAAAGTAGGTCATTTGTTTTTAGATGTACTTTAAGATGTACTAGAAAATTCACCACAAACTTGTGAAAATAGTCCCAAAGCAATATAAATGTTTTTATGAATCATAGTCCAATTCTCTCTCTACTTTCAAGGCCTGAATTACCATATCTAGCATTCATCCAGTTCCCTCATCTTGTTGTGCCTGCTGTTTGCCTGTAAGGTAGCGAGGCCACATGCCTTCAGCGCCAGACAGATCCAGTTGTGGAGAGGGGGAAGAGAGTGGGAGAGTGGCGTCACAGTGCACAGCTGGGCCACAAAGAAATGATTTAATCTCCTCTTTATAGGTCAACAACTCTGGCCATGTCTGTTTGTAGTCATCTCAACACATATAGTATAAAGTCATCCGAGAAACTGACAACGACAACAGCTAACCAGAGAGGGTGAGAAGGTTAGGAACAGGAAGTGTAGCGGACTGATCTACAAATGTGAATTAGGAGGTGCATGTACAGTTTAAAATTATAGTCGGATAGCGAGAGAATGGAAGGACATTTATAAAGAGAGCCTTTCTTCCGACAACCCAGAATCAACATCCTTGGTCTTGTATTCAGACAAATAAAGTCCAAGACAGATAAAAAAAACATCCTTGTTTGGAAGAAATTAAATAGAGATGGTTTTTGAAGTGACTACAACCTGTCTGGCTGACAAATTGAATGTTGAAGGCAATTACCAATCTGACTGGAGTCAGATTGTGCAGAAAAATAGTGCAACTGTGTTAGCATGAGTAACAGATTAGTTGGAAGTGCCAAGGTCCAATTCATCTAGATTTGTTATTGTTTAAGTGTGAAAGACAGTAGAACAATGACAAAACAACTGAACAACAGTGGATGAACACTAAAAGAAGACAAATACACATAACAGTTGTAGACAAACACAGACAGTAGAGCTCAGAAGTATTCAACCCCTTGGACTTTTCCAAATTTTTATTGTTTTACAACATGAAATGAACATGGATTTAATTAGGAGTTTTAGCCACTGATCAACACAAAAAAAGTCTATAATTTCACTGTGAAAAATAAAATCTACAAATAGTTCTAAATTAATGACAAATAAAAAAAAATGAATAAATATTCACCCCCTTTCAATATTTGGCAGAGGCACCTTTGGAAGCGATTACAGCTGCGAGTCTATTTTTGTCTATTAGCTTTGCACACCTGGACACAGCAATTTTGAGTTGAGGCCAAAAAGCTTTATTTTGGTTTCATGGTTCCATAGAATCTTCTTCTAGTTGGTGTCAGTCTCCACCATGCCTTCTGGCAAACTCTAGTTGAGATTTGAGGTGAGTTGTTTTCTTTGTCCTACCCTCCCATAAAGGCCACTTTTGTGAAGCAACCAGGTTATTGTTGTACAGTATGCACAGTGTCTTCCAGCTCAGCTGTGGAGAATTGTAACACCTTCAGAGTTTGTGATGGCCTTTTGGTGGCCTCCCTGACTAGCGCCCTGCTAACCTGAATATTCAGTTTTTGAGAATGGCCTGTTCTAGACAGATTCACAGTTATGCCGTCTTCTCTACATTTCTTAAAAAATGACTACTATGCTCTGGGAATATTCAACACCTTGGAAATGTTCTTCTATCCTACCCCTGACTGGTGCTTTTGAAGAACCTTATTCAGGATTTGCTTAGAGTGTACTAACCAACTGTGCAGACTCCCAGAGACAGGTGTATTTAACCTGAAATTATGGGAAATACTCTGATTTCACACAGGTTCAGGGCTCCAGTCAACCAATAATGTGACTTCTAAAGACAGTTGGTTGCACCACATCTCATTCAGGTGTGTTATAGCCGAGGGGTGAATAGTTATTTAATCAACTATTTTCTCTTGTGTATTTGTAATTTGCAGATTTTATTTTTAATTTTGAAATTATTAACCTTATGTGCTGATCAGTGGCGAGAAAATGTGGGAAAGTCCAAGGTGAATACTTTTGAGAGCCACTGTATATTTCAGTCATAGTAGAACACACTTGATTCAAATAATCAAAGCTTGTTATTGTGTAGTGATAAGGCAAGAACTAGTCAAGTATTAGGTCCCCAGGGAGCCAAATTTTCTTAATGTAAGACACCACCATTATAGGAGAGGTATTCAACAATGATGGGTCAGCCTACCAGGAAGAAGTAAGCAAACTGGCATTGTGGTGCCAGGGCAAAAAGATCAGCAACACAAGTAAGATTTTGTTGACTTTAGGCAGCAGAGGAAGGAACAAGCCCAAATCCACATCAGTGTGGCTACAGTAGAGAGTCAGCACTTGAAAGTCCTCCGTATTCACATAGCCAGGACAGGTCATGGACAATCAATGGGCAATCAATGCCACCAATGTTCTCAAGAGGGTGACACTACTAAAGAAATTGACTAAAGAAATTGGGCATGCTCTCCTGGGGTCATTTCCAATTACAATCGCTGCATTATTGAGTGCATCATGACCAGTTTCATAACCCTGGTTAGGGACTGCTCAACGCAGAACTGCAAGGCCCTCTAGTGGGTGGTGAAGACAGCCCAACACATCACAGTGGCCATACCCCATACCCAACTCATCCAGGACATATATCCAATGCCTGTGTGTGCAATATTATCAAGCATGCTTCACTGCACAGTCCTAACCGTCAACAACTGTCATCTGACAGGGACTACATCAAAACATAGGGTCTTGGACTAAGAGGCTCAGAGAAAACCTGCAAGCCTTCCAACTTCTGAACATTTTACTTGTCTAACTCTTTATATTTGCACCCTGATCTTTATTAGAATTTCTATGTTTTTCTGTATTGTGTCCTTATCTCTATTATTTCATAGGGTTTTATTTACTCAATTAGTCTAATGATGTTGCACTATCATTACAGGCATGGGAAAGCCAGCATTTAAGTGAATTGTCCATGCCTTGTGAATCCTGTTCATTTAGCAATTTAAATTTGAAACTTTAAACATACAGTGACTGCTCAAATGGGTATACATACACCGACAGCCTCACCCAGTCAGTGGAATAACTACATAATCATGTGCCCCTGTGCAAGATTTTTCATTAGGGCATGGGCCACCCACTCAAAATGTTCATCATTCTTATGAATATCTTTTTGTATTTTTTATTACTTTTACATAATGTATATGCGTTTATAGAATGTCGAGTAGTAACCTGAATTTCGTTGTGTTATTGACCTCCTCACCTATACAACAGATTACTGACTAAAATCAAAAAAAAAACATGCACATAAATAACGACTGAACACGGTCAGTCTCAATTTACCCATGACACATTGCGGTTTTGATTCTCTCAAACTTGCCCATTGATTGGGTACTCTATGAGACACGTGACATCTGCTCACACAGTCGTTGGTCAGTTTGTACGAAACGAGATCCTTCAGAAGCAAGTTTCAAGACATACGAAATAGTACCAAAATGTCCATAATAATAATCGCTTTATTGTTGTCTTTTTATATTTTTTATTGAATTATTTTCAGAATTTGTAGTTTTTCATACTTTATATTTTCTTTCAAAACATTTTTAAGATCACCAAGGTTTTGACATAAGTTTTGCGTGGCGGAAGGATCTTCATTCTACGGCTACTATGAATCAGTGGTGCGAAATTTGAAAATTTAACTACGGTATGTGTTAGCTGTCAGCTAGCATAAAAGTCATTTTTGATGTAGGGATTTAGTTTCTAATTATGGTCGCTTGTAACTGTAACTAAGTATACTGGATTCCTACGTGAGTATATTATAGCATTAATAAAAAGTGTCGTATTGAAAGGTAAGGAATGAAATGAGTGAATAGCAACGCGTTAGCTAGCTCGCTACTATTCAGCCGGTGTGTAACGTACAACGTATGGTTTAACTAGGTCGTGAGATACAATAAAGTTTAATGTGAAAGTCTATAGTACCTTGGTAGTGCAACGTCAGAGTTTACATTTCGATGTAAAGTTTAATATTTGTTTGTCCGAACCATAGTTTACTTGTAAGCCACCAACGCCTGACACTCTAGTTTCAGTGTGTACAGTAATCGTCATAGTCTTGGTTGTTTGTGAGTCTTTGCCTTTCTTGAATGTGTTATCGATCAATATGTATCCGACTATTATTGACAACAGTTGAGTGATTTCTTTAGGTTGTTGACAGTTTAACAGTTTCTTACCTTGGATCGAGATTAGAAGGTTCTATCAAAGATTTGTCTATTTATTCACAAAGTAGATCTCTGGTGGTCCTTCACATATGAGATCATTTTCAGGGAACGATGCAAATAAATGTAACTGCATAAACGCCTTCGAACTTGGTAATTAAACCAAAGAATCTGCAGTCAAATCACACCATGATGGAGTGTCGATAAAAAGTTTAACTAAACATACTGCGTCATGAAAGACATCACGAAACAGTTCAAATCTCGTTCTTGAAAACGTCTCATGTATTTTATTAGATTCTTGTCCTCCTTTGCCGTGACACTGATTTGTTTTACCTCTTTCTCAAGAATGTCCATAACGTTTTGCTGACAATAGTTATGTTATCCACAGTTCAATTGACTGACTACATTAAAGGTTCTTCACATGCTTTTTTGCTCTGTGGGTAGATCATGGCCAGTTCTGAGCGGAAAATGGACTCCGTTGAGGGAACTGAAAGCTTTTATCAATTGGAGGCTTCCTGTCTTCCAGTGAGCAACATGACAACAACACTTCTGGATTTCTCCCAGCTTACACCTTCCCAACTGGGTATATCCACCCAGAGCTTCACCCCATCGTCTAACATCAAAGGTTATTTAGACAGTGAAGATGCTTGACTTTATTGATGTTGTTCCCTGTCACTGACATCTCTCTGACTTTACACTTTAACTAATTAAGGCAGGCCTGGTATTATAGAAAGTGCATAACCTTTCTTGAGCACATTATTATAGGTCTGCTGATTTGTAAATCACGAATGGCCAAATGAATGGTTCATATCTGTTATTATGTATCGTATTTGTAGTGGTTTTGCTATTGTTTTTGTGTATTATGTATTTTAATATTTGCCCCTCGATGAGTATCTGTTGCTTCAGCGAGCCTTATAATATAATAAATACCGACTTTGTCTATCCCCAGAAAAATCTCGACTAGTGCAGCTAAAGCTTAAGCGGAGGTCCAGTGTTGGGGTACGGGGTTCACCAGAGACCAACTCTCTTATCTGCTACATAGCCCGACAGAGGATGAAAACTCCCCCCACAACCGCACGGGTGAGAGGTTTGCTTGTGGATTTTTGTGGCCATACTCAAAGGTTGTGCAATGAATACTGTAGCTAGTGGCCTAGGGAGGTTCAGCAGTCTAAGCCACTGCCTCTGGTTCAAATGTACCACTACAGCATTGGTTTGAATCCAGTGCAGTGCTCCTTAGGCAATAGAAAACTTCTAAAACTCCTCCCACTGTTTTCAAATAAAGCAATAAATATATAAACTACTACTATAGCTAGTGCACTGCATATACGAGTTGCTTTAGAACTGCATTTCTTCATCAAACAGAAACGCAATATCATAGTGTGGAAAAACTAATTATACCCCTATCATCAATGCCTTGTGTTGCCTGAAATGACTAGCTTGTTTACATGACTAATTATTATTAAACCTTTATTCATACAAAGTCAATTCAGATCTAGGTTTCTTTTACAGCTGAGCCCTGTTTTACCTCTAAGATGGAAATATAAAAAGTAGCCATTGAGGCACTAAAACATTAAGGTTAAGGTCATTATCCAGATGTTTTGGTCTTTTAGTGTTGTCTGGCAAACGTTTGTGTCTTGATATTCATTTTTGAAAACGGGGTAAAGGTATGGGTGTACTAACTATTTCCGCATAGAGGAATTGCATTTCTGTGTATTTTAATACAGAAATGGTGCCAAAGTAGCATTTTCATTTTGTGATTAAATTACCTTTGTCAATTTGTGATTGGAATTTAGCTGAAATATCAGCATGTCCAAATATATATAAAAAGATAAGTGAACTTTCTTGGGGGTTTATTTTTTCACATGGCTAATCATAATAAAGGTAAAAGTATTATTCACTGATAAAAAATAAGTCATTGTTACTTTTGTAATTTTCCTTAGTTGAAGATCTACATAAATCAGTATTTTTATTCCCTCTATTTGTGAGTTAATTAAAATGCCTGTTATTTTTCACCTTGCCGGTTTGGGATTCAATCTAGAAAACTTCCAGTTACTGGTCAGATCCTTTAACATCTAAGCTACTTTGCCACCCCTTGTAATGTAGATTTTGGTTTTGGTGATGCAGCTGAATGGGCGTTGCTTTAACGTCAGCCTGGGAGGCGTTGCTTTGACGTCAACCTGGGAGGCATGGCTTCCTTTCAAGCTACTTTTAGGGCAATAATGATTTTATCTCTTTTGTGCTATTGGTATGGCATCTGGCAATCTGCCTGCAATTGCATGGACACCTGGCTATTAATACCTGTTATTTAACATTTTGAACAATGTCATCATGTAAACCTGCCTCCATCTTCAGACAGTAAATTAGCAAAAGGTCTCATTGGTGTCGCTACTCCTTACAATTTAATCATTACGCTAAAACAGAAGTAATCAAACAACCATGTTAGTTTATTTAGAATGGAAACATCTACCCAATGTATTGAAATAATTTTAAAAAGACCATTCTCAAATGCCAATGTATTTTATGAAGGACCTAGCTAAATTGCCTATAATGCCTCTTGCTAGAATGTTCCAGTTATTTATCAAACAGTTTGATTATAAAGGGGTTAACCAGTTGTATGCCATGCCTTTCTCTCTCTCTCCATAGCTTACACCAGCCAGCCCTGTCTCCACCAAAGTCCCCTCTACTCTAAAGCAGAAGATGGCTATTTTCCAAAACATTATGGATGTGGAGGAGAATGAAAATGAGACCATACAACAATCCAGTCCCACAGGGGGATGTATCAAGACAAGAGATGTTCTGTCTGGTGGTTAGTCTGCTCTGATGTCAAAGGATAA
Organism: Esox masquinongy; assembly: GCA_016801175.1. Lineage (NCBI taxonomy): Eukaryota > Metazoa > Chordata > Actinopteri > Esociformes > Esocidae > Esox > Esox masquinongy. The sequence continues at coordinate 23,696 of JACXGI010006837.1, forward strand.
CTCATTTAGTCATAACTTATTACATTACAACAACAGAAATCTGTCCTTTCCTGAGTGTACTACTTAAGATACTCACAGGGATATTCTGCAAGGGTTTTCTATTCTGGACTGTAGTTATTGATGGGTGTTGTCTTAACTCTCAGATGGGTGGAGCTGTGATGGTGACAGTGCTGGGAAGGAGAACAAGACCCCACTGAGTCAGCCTCTGACGCCTCCCCCCAGTAAGAGGCAGTGCACAACAGGCCCTCTGGGGGTGTGTGTGGAGGAGATTAGGGAGGCCAACCCTCCTATCCTGAAACGCACTGCCACCTCGCAGAAAACACACAACAAGGAGGTAACTCGATGAAACTGAACTAAACAGCACTGTCCGCTTTAATGACTAGTAGAACTTGGCAAACTGTTTACACTCTGTTGCTGCGGATGATGCGTCTTTGGCCTGTGTATGTTAATCAATTGGTAAGAATTGCTGAAAAGTGATTGTAAGATAATTATTAATATCAGTGTTAATAGTATTAAAATGTTAGCACTATGCCCTGACAAAGCACCCTGACCTCCTCAGCTTGGCATTGGTCAGAACAACCAGCATCAACCTGCTCTCACTGTACCTCCCGGAGCAGCACCACAGAATGAGCGCTGCGGTGTGGTTGAACACACCCCTCATACTGATGCCGTGTCCCGGATCACACAGGGTGAGCCCCAGCCCTCCACTCCCCTGAAGCAGGAATGGACTCCCACCGAGGAGGAGCAGGACCAGGTAAGATGCCCCCAGGCCCCCCCACAGCCAGCTGGCTCCTAAATGGCATACTATTTCCGCATGACCAGGGTGTGTTAGAGACTCATAGGATTTTGTTTGGAGCGCCGAGCCACACTCCAGCCTCCTCCTTCCGTTATGTGAAGTCTTCACAGCTCTGTAGAGCACACAGCTCCTCTCCTCGCCCCATGTTCCTGCAATCTAGTATTCTGTTTGGTCGGCTTTTACCCCACAGGGGTGCTCCTTTGAACTGCACAGCCCCAGCCAAACTCTGGATGTGTGTTCCGGACCAGACAGGACCACTCTGCCCCTGCTGTTCTCCATGCCATCTCATCTGGAGATTAAACCCACGGGTAAATATGCTGCTCTCCTCTGTTGTTGTAGAGGAACTGTCCTTTCATCTCGTCTTTGAAGCCCAGTGCAAGTTTATCATTCCACAGAGAATACTGACAACACACAAAAGGGCACGACAAGCTTGTTTCTGGGAGCAGGAAAGGCTTGCTGTTTTATTTTTCAGCTGCTCACAAATAGGTTCTGTAAGAGAAGCAGATGAATGAAGCTGTTGTATGACATTTACTCTTTTATAGATGAGGCTGATTCCTCTGGTGGAATTGTTAACTCCATCGTTAAGAAGAAGCAGGTGCGTTTCGGGATTCTGCTTCCCCCCGAGCTATTTGACAAGGATCTGCCCCCAAGTACACCTCTACGGAAAGGAGGCACCCCAGCTCGAGTCCCAACATCCGCTGGGGGGTCCCAGCTGAGATCGTTGCTGAAGACCCCTCAGAGGACCCCCCTGGTCCAACCAGATTTCAGCAGCCCCTCTCTGACTGGAGCCTCTCCAACCTTTACTGTGAAGCCCTGTTGTAGGGACCCAGAGACAGCCAGCACTTGGGGAAAGGTACCTGATATTTACTTACACGGAACAACTCTTACTGAAACGCCAACATCTGTTTTCCATTGCCAATTGTTTTGCTGCTATGTACCCTAATGAAAATAACAATAACATTATTGGTCAATCTAGAAACCTTGTTTTTGGTCATGGAAATTCAAAATCTATATCTATACCCATAGATCAATTTCCCTTCACTGGAAGACGAAGTTGATAATTCATTCGTGGACTGTGGAGGTTGGTTGTTGAATAATTCTAATGTCTAAGAGGAAGCTGTGCTTCTAGTCAAGCTCTGAGTAAAACTTTACATGGCTGTTTGCTGTATTTTCAGTGCTGCAGGCTCAACCTCTGGATTTGACCTCGGCTTTTCAAGAGGAGCATTCTGTTTGTGCAGCACTCCCAAGTGAGATTCCATATTGTATTCCATCCACCTGTCCTTACGTAACAGCCCTCCTCAGCCCTAACGCATTGATTCACGGTGGTGTAAATGAGGCTAAAGCCGAGGTGATTTTGCTGTAGGTGCTGACTTAGTACTTGACTCTGTTCCTGCCCTGGGTCCTGAACCGGAGCCAGCCATCACGGTCCCAGCCTGCTCCAGCAGCCGGAAGAGGAAGGTCTGTTGAAATGATATCCAAATTCTTCCTCCACTTACACACCAATTAGATAAGATTTTGTCTGGACTCATTATCATAATAAAACTTTAATCTGATGATCTAGGATTAATCTCAGTAGAAGGTCTTAGTTTAATTAAATCAATCCTATCGTAATACCTGCTCTGCTCTTCAGTCTCTACCTTTTACATTTTTCTCTCCACATTTTTCCTCTCCTATATATCTCACGTTTGTCTTTTTATGTTGAATCCGTCTTTTTCTTTTAGCTACCGCAGGAGAGGGAGCCTGTGAAAAAGAGGTCGATGCGTACGGCTGCCAAGTCTGCCTGTGGGAGGATGAAGGTCAGTCTGGGCTCTGCTCATCACTTCTCCTACGGAGACTTAGAACGTTCTGACTGCAGAGAGCTATGCCTCAGGGAGGTATTACATGCACCAAGCTACTTGTCTCCTAACATCCTTTTATTAAGCCTCAATCTCAAGAGACACATTGGGCTTCTTATTCACATTTTCACTAACTTCATTTGGAAGACATTGGTGTTTTAAGTACTTCAGGGATTGTCTGTGCTTTTGACCAGGAAAGGAATGAGTTTTGAGGGGCCAAAGAAACGGGTGTAGTGGTTGTTCTAGTGAATGTGTCTTAGAGGTGGCAGTCAATCAATATTAAAACATAGGCTAGAGGAGGTGCAAGACTGTTAGAATGGAACAAAGCAGCTTGATTATTCAGGTTGTTTGTGTTTCTCCAGAACTCAGGGAAGCATAGCTTTGGGAAGAAGGCTGTAGACCGTTCTCTGTACGGCAAGAGAGACTATGCATCCAAGAATCCCACTCTCAGCCCCATCACGGAGACCCTGTCTTCTCCCAGCCGCTCCCTCACCAGCAGACACACACGTAAGCACATGGGGGCAACATCTTTAAACTATAGACAGCCTTGGACAAGTCAATGTCAAACAGCAATCCAATTTCAATATAACAATCGCACTGAAATGCATTCAACTCTACTGTAACTTATAAAGACTTATATTCAGTGAATAGAAACTGTCTATTGTGCAGATGTTCCATGAATAGCACAAGACTTTTCAATCTGACTCTGAGCATGTTCAAGTGCACACCTTCTCCATTCTACAGTAGTAGGAATAACCGTTGTCGTCTTTCCACAGCCAAACAACAGTCCAGCCCATTGGAAGATGTCATTAACACTGGCCCCATTGCTGGAGAGGTCATGGCTGTTGCCCTGTGGCAAAGCAACTTCTGCCCTCCAGCCTCTGGTGATAACCCAGCTGCGGAGCCCTCCGATGGGCCTCCTGTAGACAGCTGTGTCCCTACTGGCTCCAGCGCTGACTCTGGGCCTGGGAGAGCAATGCGGGCAGGGGGGAGGAGGAGGTCGGGTCCCACAAAGCCCTCCAGAACCAAAGAGCAGCTAAAGCAACGTGCTGTTAGGGGAGGTAGAGGTGACGGTAGGAAGGTGAGTGTTCCTGGCGATGATTGGCTCAACGAGGAGCCAGAACAGGAGTCGGCAGGAAGCACCCAGCCAGAGGTTTCAGTGTCCGTCTCAACCAAGCACACAGTACCTTTTGAAGGACAGGACGAGTCGGATGTTCAGTGTAACCTTCCATCTGTGGGTTCAGATCCTGATCAATGCTGTGGCGTGCCGCCAGATTTATGTGGGAGAGAAGAGAGTCCAGTTAGAGCAGACACTGAACCTCCGTCAGGTCAGGTGAGCACCGCCGTGGCTCCGTCCGGTCAGGTGAGCACCGCCGTGGCTCCGTCCGGTCAGGTGAGCACCGCCGTGGCTCCGTCCGGTCAGGTGAGCACCGCCGTGGCTCCGTCCGGTCAGGTGAGCACCGCCGTGGCTCCGTCCGGTCAGGAGGCAGCGAGCCATGTTGAGCTCAGACCAAACAGAGGAACGCAGAGAGGAAGCACTCAGTGCCTGGGCCGCTCCAGAGGTAGGAGGAAGAGTCTATATGCCAGCTCCGTGAAAGAGGAGTGTGGGGAGGAGCAGACATCCCAGTCAGATGGTCCAAAGGCCCTGGAGGAGGCTGACCAGGGTGGCGTTACTGAACAGGCCTCCTTCCAACATTCCCTCGTTCCACCCTGGGCACAGGATGACTTTAGTATCGATGACGTGCTGCAGCCTCTACCCAGCAGGGGCTATCGCTCTGTCCGCCGCAGCCTGAGGAACCAGAGCCAAAATGTCTCCCTGGATTCCAGCGTCTCCGGCTTGGCCTGGCTACCCCACACCTCTCCAGACTCCTTGAAGACTGAGCGCAGGAAGACCAGGGGACGACGCAGCTCCATTCAGGCTGTGCTGCCCCTGGAGGACGGGGGACCCATGGAGCTATGAGCCACTCGTTGTGCGGCTAACTGGACACCCTGGCTGTTTGAAACAGAGGGCTATTTATTACGTTGTCTGTGTTTACACAGGAAGCCCCGCTCTGATATTCTTTCCTCTAATTGGTCTTTTGGCAGTCACATCACATCTGTTCAGGAGCTGATCTTATGTTCAAAAGGCCAGTGAGTAAAAAAAAACAATGCTTGTTTAATTGCAGTCAGTCTTGCTTTTAACCAGGGTTTTAGAAAAGCCAAATGAGATGTACTTCTGAGTTAATTCGTTTTGGGGATTTTTATGAACCGATGATTTTGTTTTTAATAATCGAGGTGTTGTGTAAATAGACTTGTTCCGTTAAGTTGTTCCGTTAATATGATTGTACGGTCAGACAATTGGCTAGTATTTTGCTCATGGGGATCTGTCTGTACAGTGCGTATTCTTGAATGTAAAAATGTGTACCTTCTGTATCCATTAAATACATTGGGCATCTTATGATTTCTGAAGAATTTACTGTCTGAATGTCATGTCTCCTTCAAAAAACAGTTATTCTTATTAATATTTCCTAGTGGTACATGACAAAGGTTGATAAAGAAGATCTTGCTGTTATTGCAATAGTCGACATCTGTAATTGGTTCCCCAAATCAAACTAGTCTATACAGAGAACCACTATGGCCTACCAGGCACTTAGAAATTACATTATATTAAATGTCAATAGTAAATACCAGTGGGTGTTTGCCATTCAGCATTACAGCTGACGTTATAGGTGAATGGAGAATGATCTGTTAAGCACCTTGCATCTAATATTTATAGGTCAGTGACTCACAATGTATCCATGATATAGGTGTGCTCCTAAGTTTGCATACCATGGCCAAAATTGTGAAATTTTGGCATTGATTTTGAAAAGATGACTGATCATGCAAAAAAATGTTTTATTTAAGGATAGTGATCATATCACTAAGCCATTTATTATCACATAGTTGTTTGGCTCCTTTTTAAATCATAATGATAACAGAAATCACCCAACTGGCCCTGATCAAAAGTTTACATACCCTTTTATGTTTGGCCTTGTTACAGACATACAAGGTGACACACAGGTGAAAATGGCAATTAAAGGTGAATTTCCCACCCCTGTGGCTTTTTAAATTGCAATAAGTGTCTGTGTATAAATAGTCAATGAGTTTGTTAGCTCTCACATGGATGCACTGTGCAGGGTAGATACTGAGCCATGGGGAGCAGAAATGAACTGTCAAAAGACCTGTGTAACAAGATAATGGAACTTAATAAAGATGGAAAAGGATATAAAAAGATATCCAAAGCCTTGCAAATGCCAGTCAGTACTGTTCAATCACTTATTAATAAGTGGAAAATTCTGGGATCTCTTGATACCAAGCCAAGATTTCAGCCAAAACTGCCAGAAAAATTGTCCGGGATACAAAGAAAAACCCACAGGTAACCTCAGGAGAAATACAGGCTGCTCTGGAAAAAGATGGTGTGGTTGTTTCAAGGCGCACAATACGATGATACTTGAATAAAGATGAGCTGCATGGTCGAGTTGCAAGAAAGAAGCCTTTACTGTGCCAATGCCACAAAAAAACTTGGTTACAATATGCCGGACAACGCCTCACAGCCTCTGGCTTGCTGTAATTTGGAGTGACGAGACCAAAATAGAGCTTTATGGTCACAACCATAAGCGCTATGTTTGGAGAGGGTGTCAACAAGGCCTGTAGTGAACAGAATACCATCTCCACTGTGAAGCATGGGGGTGGCTCACTGATGTTTTGAGGGTGTGTGAGCTCTAAAGGCACGGGGAATCTTGTGAAAATTGATGGCAAGATGAATGCAGCATGTTATCAGAAAATACTGGCAGACAGTTTGCATTCTTGCCAAGACGAATGGGCAGCTATACCACCTGCAAGAATTCGGGGCCTCACAGACAGCTGTTACAAAAGACTGCATGCTGTCATTGATGGCGATACACAGTATTAAGAACTAAGGGTATGCAGACTTTTGAACAGGGGTCAGTTCATTTTTTTCTTTGTTGCCATGTTTTGTTTTATGATTGTGCCATTCTGTTATGACCTACAGTTGAATGTGAATCCCATAAGTTTTGCCTGCTCACTCATGTATTCTTTATAAATGTTGCATGTATTACCAATTCTCCAAGGGTATGCAAACTTTTGAGGACAACTGTACTTCTGTGTTGATGCTTAATCTGCCATGTTTCTGTGGTTTTTGAACCCTTCTGCTCTCTTAATCTATTTCAAGAATCCCCCCCCACACACTACACACTTCTAATTCATAAAGTAGATGTTTTGCTAATGGAAAGGAATACTGTTTGCTCCACATGTGGATACGCAATATATTCTAAATATAGCAAGCAATCAGGTTGCAGTGGACTAATGTAAGTCAAGCCAATTACTTGTCCAGCAGAGGTCACTCTTCTCATCGAAGACCTAAAGACTACAGGAGCGCAAACAAATGACACTACGACTAAGACAAAGGTTAGTTATAGTATGTCATTAACAAGCCATTGGAGAAATCTGCCTTTTCATTACATGGCAAGGAGACACATTTTGTGGGAAAGAGCAATTACTCAACTCATCAGAAACAGGACAAAAGTGGGTTACTTCTACAGTAAATTGTGTTAACATTGCTTGCTGGAGATGAGTGTTTGAGCCAATGTGCTGTACTTGTTAAATAGGGCCATGCTGCCATCTAGTGAAGGCAATAGGGCAATACATCAAACCTTTCTTCTGGACTAGTCAACCACTTGACATTCAATCCATCATTGGATATTTTGTCAGATTTTTCAGTGTTTGTCTATACTTAGTTGGTCTTTTGAACTATGAAGTAGCTCTGTTAAAGTTCTGAAGTTATTAAAATCATTGTTTATTGTTCATCTGTCTTAAGTGTGTCTGTAGTCTTGGTCATTTACCAATATGTATATGCTTCATCCTTGTAGTTGGAGTAATGCAACCACCATTATTTCTGCTGTCTGTCTATAAAGGTGGCATGTGTTGTAATTGCTGTTTATGTCTGACTATGTCGCCTCCTACTACTTTATGAGTTCAATGGGCCAGTGTGTGTACGTGTGTATGTGTGTTTGGGGTGTGAATCCCCTGTCCCTGAGCCCGGCAGACGGGCATATAGAAGACGGCTTAACACGAGAACAATGGAGTCCTTTGACCAAAAGGACGCCCCCAAGACATGTGGCCTCCTGTCACCGTGGCAACCCCCCATGGGATAGCGAGCGGGCTGACAGCTGGAGAGGGAGAGTTACGAAAATGGACTCCATTTCTTTCTACTGAATCTTTCCTTGTCTACTCTATCAATCCCATTCTCCTCTCTAAATCCTCCCTCAAACACACCCTGTGTGTAGGAGGCCTATAAGTTGCACTGCTTTTTCCAGTCATTGAAATGAAAGTGCATGTGGCTCCACATTGTGCACTCAGGGGGTTATATACTGTGTAGACCTGCCTATCCTTATAAATAAAGTGATTGTGACAACAAGTGATAAATCACACAAATGTTCTTTCCTGTTCATGGAGCAATGACATGTATTTACTCACAGGGTCATTGATAAAAGTCATCACATTGATACTTAGGAATGATTAACAAGATCTTACAGTACCACCGTTTTTCTCAAAGCTTTGAGATGATCTGTTTTGTTCAAAAGCTGCTCCCACAAAACATAAATATCATTCATTATTAGGTCTCAGTTTGTTTATTGTTACATACACATCTCTTCTAAGGAGGTGAATGGGGTTACCAGTTAATTTCTGATCCTCAGGACCTTTGGTGTTTAAGTGGGATGAGGAGCTGTGCTCTCAGCTCCATTATTCACTGTCCCTCAGCTCGGCATGGGTTTCTTATAGCTGGAGGAGGAGGGCAACAAAGAGTGGACAGAGTCTACTGCAGTGTGCTCCTATGGCCCCAGCATCCAAGGGTTTTTTCTCCTGTTCCATCCAGCTGCTCTACTAGCACTAGTGCTGTTAGCAGGCTGCTGCCTCTCTTCCTCACCCAGGGCTCTTATATGACCAAATAAATACAAGGTTAAGAGCTGGTCCGTCTGGTCAACAAGCCAACAAATATGCAACATGTTCTGTGTGACAGCCATTGAGCTAAAGAACTAGTAAACCACCTGTATAGAAAGACCATGTCTGGACTAGATGAGAAAAATGTGTTTCTTTAGGATGAGAAGAAGAACATACAATATTCCTTCCTTTATATTATACGGTGTATATTCATAATTACACCTTACGGTATTCATTACAGGTACACTGAGAACACTGGGGGAGCCATTGAAGGATGAGATTTTAGAAAATGTAATCATGGTTCAGATCTATATGACACTGGACAAGGCTCTGTTTCACAAATGACCTTCCCACCACAGAGATGATTATAATGCAGTGCCCTTGTTTGTACTTTCCGTTTTTTACTGGTCATCACATGAGTTATTGACCATGAGTTGGAGTGTGGTGGTCAAAGGCATTCTGACTGGGGTTATTTTCCTACTGCCACATAAACACTGTAATTCACATGTTACTATCAGGTCAATATACAAAAGCAACTACACACAGCCCGGTGTCTGAGGAAAACAGTCAGTCTAGTACAAATATGCAAAAACATACAACCCCGTTTCCCGAAGAATTTGGGACGCTGTGTATAATGTAAATAATAACAGAATGCAATGATGTGCAAATGATTTAATCCATATATTCATTAGCAAATAGTACAAAGACAACATATCAAATGTGAAACTGAGACATTTTACTGTTTCTTGAAAAATATATGCCCATTTTGAATTTGATGCCAGCAACATGTTGAGAGATGCATCATAAAACTGGAAAAGTTGTGTAAGGCTAAAAAACGAAACCTGGTCAAATATCACACAACTAATTAGGTCAATTGGCAAGAGGTCAGAAACATGATTGGCTATTAAAGATAATTCCAGAGAGGATGGGTCTGTCAGAAGTGAGGATGGGGAGGGTTTCACCACTCTGTGAAAGACTGCACGGTGAAAGAGTGCAACAATTTAAGAATAATGTTTCTCAATATTTTGGAGATCTCATCATCTATGGTACATAAATTCAAAGAAATCTCTGTATGCAAGAGACAAGGCCAAAACTCAATATTGGATGGCTTTGACCTTCAGGCATCACTGCATTAAAAAAAATAAACAATTCTGTAGTGGAAATCATTGCATGGGCTCAGGAACACTTCTTAAAACCACTGTCTGTGAACACAGTACGTCGCTGCATCCACGAATGTAAGTTAAAACTCTACCATCCAAAGAAGAAGCCATATATAAACAAGGTCCAGAACTGCCGAACTCATTTTAGATGAACTGAGGTGAAGTCCAAAACTGTCCTGTGGTATGACGAATCAAAATTTAAAATTATTTTTGGGAATCATGGACACCGCATCCTCTGAACTAAAGAGAAGAGGGACCATGCGGCTTGTTATCAATGCACAGTTCAAAAGCCAGCATCCGTGATGGTATGTGGTGCGTTTGTGCACATGGCATGACTTAGGCACCATTAATGCTGAACTATTTATACAGGTTTTGGAGCAACATATGCTGTCATCCAGACTATGTCTTTTTCAGGGCAAGACAATGCCAAACCACATTCTGCACGTATTATAACAGCATGGCTCCATAATAAAAAAGGCTGGGTGCTAAACTGGCCTGCCTGCAGTCCAGACCTGTCACCCATTGAAAACATTAGGCGCATTATGAAATGAAAAATGACGAAGGAGTCCCTGAACTGTTGAGCAGCTGAAATCCTATATCAAGCCAGAATGGGAATACATCTCACCTTCAAAACTACAGCAATAGTTATAGAGTATTGTTAAAAGTAGAATTGATGCAACACAGTGGTAAATATGCCCCGGTCCCAACTTTTTTGAAACGTGTTGCTAACATAAAATTCAAAATGGTCATGTATTTTTCCAAAAACAAAAACATTTCTCAGTTTCAACATTTGATATGTTGTCTTTGTACTATTTTTAATTAAATATTGGGATAAATGACTTGCACATCATTGCATTCTCTTTTATTTGCATTTTAGGCAGCATCCAAAATTTTTTGGAAACATGGTTGTAACTTCAAAACTGATTGCATTTATCTGAATACACTGGGAATACAATGCATTGAATAGAGCCTGCATATGGATACCTGTAGAAAGCTGTTAAGTGCATGCCTCACTAAAGCATCATGGGGTGGCTAGCTATACGATATTAAAGCTGCATAGACAAATCCGTCATGGACATGATACCAAAGTGAATTAATTTAATTCAATAACTTTGTCTCTTCCCTCCTTTCTATCAAAAGACTGTCATCCCTCTCCCTACCTGTTCCCACCTCCACAGACAGGATGTTGACACATAAATATATGTCACACTTATTGATGCGTAACTCAATACAGTGTGTTCATGGCAAGAAAGTGATTAAGCTGCAGTGACTGAACAATCAGACATTAAGACAGATATAGCCACACACTCACAAACAGCAAGAGAGACAGACAGAGACAGACATATTCACCAACGGGCGGATAGGTCGACAGACATATACTTTACAATCACAGACAGCCAAACAGACTGGAGCATAGGCAAAAAGACAGACAGGCAGAGTGAAAGCAGATTTCCTCTTAGACAGAAAGAGACAAACAGAAATATTAATTCACAGACAGGCTGGCAGGTAGAACAGAGGAAGGCAAGCAAGCAAATATTCAGACACAGTCAATTTAAATTTGTTAAAAAAATGTTTTTACCATTACTGACTTCATTCTAATAAGTCTCTAAAGTTTATTGTACTGCAAGACCATTGTGTCCTATCCAGGTTAAAAATGCTTTTCAATCAATTTACTTTAAATGTAATATGCTGGGTCATCTACAGATGAAACGCTTTGTTTTCCCTGAAAATAGTTCATTCCACATATTAGGTGTAGACGTTTGTCAGGAGCATCTGTTCAATAATTGCATATTCTTATTTTCTTTTTATATTCAGATGTTCAGGAAATCAGTTCATTCATACGGTCTGCCAGTCTTCCTGTCTGTCTGTGAATAAATTCTGTATGCTTAAAAAAATTAAGGGAACACGTAATCATCACAGTATAACACCAAGTCAATTAAACTTCAGGGATATCAGTCTGTCCAGTTAGGAAGCATAAGAGATTGTGAATCAATGTCACCTGTTTTGGTGCAAATGAAAGTGACAACAGGTGCACTGGAGAGGCAACAGCAAGACAACCCCCAAAAAGGAAAACGTTTTTCAGGTGGTGGCCACAGACATTTGTTCTCTCCTTATCCTTCTTGACTGATTCTTCTCTAGTTTTGCGTTTTGCTAGTGTCCTAGTCACTACTGGTAGCATGAGGTGATACCTGCAGCCCATTCAGGTTGCACAGGTAGTCCAGCTCCTCCAGGATGGCACATCCATGTGCCGTTGCAAGAAGGTTTGCTGTGTCTCCCAGTACAGTCTCAAGAGCATGGAGTAAATACCAGGAGACGGGCCGTTACATGAGGAGAGCTGGATAGGGCCATAGAAGGGCATCAACCCAACAGCAGGACCGGTATCTGCTCATTTGTGCGAGGAGGAACAGGAGGAGCGTTACCAGAGCCCTACTAAATGACCTCCAGCAGGCTACTGGTGTGCATGTTTCTGACCAAACTGCCAGAAACAGACTCCATGAGGGTGGCATTGGGGCCCGACCTCCTCTAGTGGGACCTGTGCTCACAGCCCTGCACCGTGCAGCTCGATTGGCATTCGCCAGAGAACACCAGAATTGGCAGGTCTACCATTGGCGCCCCGTTCTCTTCACAGAAGAGAGCAGGTTCATGCTGAGCACATGTGGTCATACATACTACTGAGTCACATTATAAGTTGCCGTGATGAATTTCATGCAAGTTGGAACAGTCTGTGATTTCAATTGTTTACTTTGATTTTCGGTGTGAATTTGAATCCAGCCCTCAATCGGTTGGTGATTTTGGTTTCCATTTACCGTTGTTACATCATTTTGTTCTCAACAAATTACACAATATACAGTAAAGATTTTGATCATTAATGTATTTTACACAGGAAAGATTTTAATGATTTTGATCATTAATATAATTTGTTCATCGAGACCCGATGTGGGATTTAGGTGTTCCCTTAATTTTTTTGAGCAGTGTATTTGCCAGCCTTCCCAGCTGCGTACATCTTTGTTTGTCTGTTTGTATTTCTCTATGTCTGTCCGTGAATCTGTTAATCTGCCTTTCGGTGCGTGTTTGAATGTCTGCCTGCTATTCTATTATCAATTCTACTATCTTTCTATATCAATGGTTCAGACCATGTCTCAACTGAGTGTGACCATGCTGTGTGACCTTGAATCCGTAACAGTAGAATAGTAGGATCAAATACCCTGCTTGGTTCCTATTCATTAGACACCAAATGGAAGAATCAAAACACATAAAAGGATGGACTACACAAATCGGTCCAATGGCAAATACTTTTTTTTTGTTTTCTATTGCAATTTGCTTTGCTACATTGAGCCCTAATAAATTCAACCTGATCAGGATCTGATCTGAACTGTGAAGTTCTGACTGTGAGAAATAGCTTGACTCTAGTCCTGACAAGATGTCAAGGACTAGAATAAATGAGCAGGTGTTTGGGTCAGTTTTAAGGTAATTGTATCATTACTGATGACCTTAAAGAAGACTGTTTCAGCTCTAGCCAGTAGTGGAGAGTTTCTCAACCTGAAAATAGTCTGTGGGCGAAGAGCAATGTTAAATCATGATTCAGTTTTCTTTAAACAGCCATTACAAACTTTGATTAACATTAGCCATCATCAGCAAAACATATAAGAAAGTGATATGGGTGTTAGTGCATGTATATTTAAGTTCAAATCAAGTTTACATAATTAAATATGGAGTTGATTTTAGGTGATTTGAGATTAAAAATATGCTCAGACATCCGTATTCCTTCCATTGATCAGCTGTTTAAAGAAAGCATAACCATATAGTACTATCAGGGTGAGGACCCGACTAAAATCAAGTTTGAAACAAAGGGAGATTCTCCTTAAAAATTCTCTCTATTTGTAGTGGTATCAGTGATGATTTCCAGGCACTGGCTATCTGTCTGTCTGTAGTAAAGGGGGATGTTGTGATTCTAAGGGGGTCGGGAGGGAGTGAGACTAAGCCTGGAGGAAAATTGTGTCTGCCGTGTAAATATAAAGAGGTTAAGTTGTGCCTGGCTGATGACCCGTATAGAGTTAGAATTAGTGAAAATTAAGTCATGATCATGGTTTACTTAAGCGTTTTACATATCAGGTACTTTTTACAGACCCAGGAGTGTCCCTATAGCTTCACCCAGTGGGTCTTCTATTGCTGTGTAGTACTGGACAGTAGATTGGCTGTGAGTAGATTAGCTGTGACATGCCAATTTCAAGTTCAGTTATATTATGACATGATTAGAGTAACTATATGGAAGTGGGAGAAGGGGGAGAAGTGGGAGAAGTGGAGAGGTGTGCTCTAAGCATTTTCAGCAATCACTCTGGTTTCTCCTAGTCAGCATGCAAGAGATATAAACATAAGCATAAACACAAAGCTTATCTTCATTATGAGCTACCTTGAATGGATGAATGAATGAAAAGTGAAGATTGTGAAATACTCTCCATGAGCTTACATTGTCTGTTCAACAAAATGTAGGACTTGCATTTTTTTATATTTAAGCTTAAAACTTAAGGGGAACCCAGTAGATTGAAATGCCACAATGTTATACAGGCTCATAATTTTTCATTATATTAATGACATTAAAAGGAAATATTCTTGTTGAGAGGCATACCTATATAACACTTAGGACATAAAATAACTCTCCATTGCCTACAGGTTAATTAATTGACAAACCCACATGCCCAAGTAGTCATTAATCCCAACTCATAATGAAGCTAATAAAGTAGAAGCAGTGTTAATGCTTTTTGAGAAAGCCAATAAGGACATTACAGAGTTGCAGGAGTGAGATGGGGGTGTACTATAGAGGTCAGAGGAGATACAGGGTGAGAGGAGCCGAGCAGACAATGACTGGTGAACTCCAGAGGTTAAGTCCCCACCAATAGGGCCCATAGGAATGTGAAAGGGTCTTGGAGGGGGCATTGTTGTCTGAGGTGCATCCTGCTCCGTAAAAATATGCAACTCCACATTACAACTCAAGGTTTATAGATGGGAATACTGATGCTTCTTTTCCAGGAAAAGGACATACAGCAGAATACATAAATCACTGGGGAAACACCTCTTGCAACTTCTGTGTAATATTACTTTTTCTTTGATCTAAAATAGTATGTGAATGGAAACCAAAACACCAATCATGTGGTATTTGTTGCTTTCTTTTTGGTATGCAAAACCTTCTGGATTAACACAACTTGGGTCCTATATATCCCTTGACTGTCTCCTTTAAGGCAGAGGGGGTTGTCTGGTACTGTTGTGTGTCAGTGACTATAGCCTCAGGGGAGGGTCTTGGGTCTAACCCAGCTTATGGCTAGGGTAGGAAATAGAGCCCAACAAACTTGGAATATTTACTCCTCAAGGAATATGCCCAAGACAAAGTTAAACAGCAAAATGTGTGTCACCAATGATATTCCTCTTTTATGGAATGTGAGGCACTACATAGTGACTAGTATCCTGCTGTACGGTCTAGACTTGTCTGAAAACTCAGTGGTTTTGCAGAATGGCAAACTGTCATTGGTTTGGAATGGTGCCTTTTTACCAAAAGGGTTTGGCTATGATCGTAGCAGTTACAGAAAGACTCACATTAAGCCCATTGTATGTGTTCAGTGTTATGACAGAATCATATTCCTGTTTTGAATGAAACAGTTTACTGGACCTTGGATTGATTACAGATGACAAAGCTCTTTATGTCACATAATGTCATCTCATGACATGTTATGTCAGTAGTTCTATTGCAGAGTGCGTCACGTTGACACTTATTCCTGATGCTAACACGCATCCTTAGTCCTGATTTTGTTCAAATAATTTTTTTAAGATATATTCTTTTAGGGATGTTTATGCCTCAACTGGTGAAGGACAGGGAGATGTTTTATTGAAAGAGCAGTCGGCCGGATTCAAATCACATTACCACCTAAAGCAGTAGGACCATTCTCGGCCACACTGTTTTCTACTTTCTGATTGTGCCCAGATTGCAGACAGGTTTAGAAAAAAGACAGTTTAATCTGATTGTGATCAGGTTTCCAGACAGATTTAGAAAAAAGACAGTTTAATCTGATTATGATCAGGTTTTCAGGCAGATTTAGAAAAAAGACAGCTTAATCTGATTGTGATCAGGTTTTCAGACAGGTTTAGAAAAAAGACAGTTTAATCTGATTGTGATCAGGTTTTCAGACAGGTGTAGACAAAAGACAGTTTAATCTGATTGTGATCAGGTTTTCAGACAAGTTTAGACAAAAGACAGTTTAATCTGATTGTGATCAGGTTTCCAGACAGGTGTAGACAAAAGAGAGTCTCATGAGATTGTGATCAGGTTTTCAGACAGGTGTAGACAGTTAAAAGGCAGTTTAATCTGATTGTGATCAGGTTTTCAGACAGGTATAGACAATTAAAAGACAGTTTAATCTGATTGTGATCAGGTTTTCAGACAGGTGTAGACTATTAAAAGACAGTTTAATCTGATTGTGATCAGGTTTTCAGACAGGTCTAGAA
>JACXGI010006838.1:0-16689 GCA_016801175.1 Esox masquinongy
TTGAACCTTTTCACAATATTCTAATTTTCTGAGATACTGAATTTGGGGTTTTCATTAGTTGTCAGTTATAATCATCAAAATTAAAAGGAATAAACACTTGAAATATATCAGTCTGTGTGGAATGAATGTATACATTATACAAGTTTTACTTTTTGAATGGAATTACTGAAATAAATCAACTTTTTGATGATATTCTAATAATATGACCAGCACCTGTATATTGCAGACTGAAAAAAAAATTTAGAAAGCTTGATAGGCTGCTTCTGTTTGGCTTAACAATACTACTTTGACCAGTGCAATGTATGCCAGTTAGCCTATAGAAAAACCCAGAGGAGGAAAAAGACGAGGTCCTTTTGTAGATTACAAAAACAGCGCGTCTTTGTAGGTCTCTCACGGGGATAACGAATTGATTTCAATGCCAGTGCGTAACTCCAAACCGAGAGGAGTTTTGGGAAAATACGATCACTTATTTTGCTATGCACTGGCACTGAAATGAACCCATTTCAATGCAAGGACTCCTGCGACAGACCCACAAAGAGGCGACGTTATCGTCTCATAAAACCATTCTCGGACACTGGACGGCTAACTGCAGAACAGATTGTTTTGCTTTGCTACACGCTTTGAGTCACTCTTGTTCAGTCAGAAGTCTTCCGTGTTTTCACGTCACCTTTAGGTATCGCCTCAGCTCGCTTGGAACCTCGATGGAGCAGGTACTAAAAAAAGTATCTGGTACCAGGTACTATCCCAACTTTTGGCCAGTGGAAAAACAAAAAAGGCGAGCCGAGTTGAGCCAGTACCATGCAGTGGAAAAGCTCCCAAAGCGGGTAGAGTCGAGGCGAGGCGAGTGGAGTCGGGCCGGTACCATGCAGTGGAAAAGCGCCATTAGTAATGTCGAAACTCATTGTGCCTCTCTCTCAAACCTGACCTCTCTCACCTATTCCCAGTTTCACAAGGGTTTGGCACCGAATCAGAGTACAACCTCTCTACAGTATGACCAGCTGGCCACTCTGAGGCCCATCAAACAATACAATAAAGGGGATGACACTTTGGTCCAGATAACAGGAATCACTCCGAGGTCTCTATCTCTCTCTCAAACCAAAAAACACACATACCCAGGGTTGATGCCACACATCAGAAGTGGAGGAAAGATGAAACGATAATAACTGCCCTAATGGGGTTATACTGTACGTCAAAGGTCACCGAAGGGATCCGATAATGGCACCCACAGTCCTCTCCTCCCAGTCTCTCGGTTGAAAGGACATAGCCATGAAACAGCATGGAGGTATCGGATTAAGCAGGATGGAGCTGTAAAAACACGCAATCCTTGAGAAATGTATGTTGTTCAAATACAAGGCAAGAACAAGTTGAATATTTTTAAAGAAACAATCTTGCCAACATTAAAAGCGTAACAACAAAATTACTATGACTCATAATCTTTATATTTACATCTTTGCAATTTAATTTCATGAAATGTCACAGTTCATCTGGCAGCATATCACTGAATGATAAGAAGTTGATTAATAGAAATGCAATTCCATTCGAACTGGAGGGAACAGAAATGATCTCTGCATTACGTAACATTTGGTACACATGTCAAGAGCCCAGTGGTAACATATAGCAGATGAGTTGCCCTGTTTTCCAGCTGCGGTTTTGATATAATGTCATGACAATTCATCTAGTCACATGCAGACACTTCACTTTTGACCTAATTAGCTGTTCAGGCTTTGATGCTTCTACATGCACACATGCACACACGTTGCAATCTCACCATTTAAAACTTCTTTAACTTCTTCTATAAGGAAAATAAACAGAGTTGTCACCAAAATTAGATTTTCATTCCTGGCAGCAAAACTGTGCATTTGACAGTAAGCATGCCTTACAGAAACAGTAAAAATAGCATGAGCTCCTTGAAAAAAGTCTCCCAAAACATTAGTCACAGAGAAAACCAGTAAATCAGATGCCTGAATATGTTTTTGCTCATTGCAGGCCACTAACATTTTTATGATAATCAAAGTCAATAGGCTGACATACTGTAATGCATTTTTTGTTTAATTCTTCTTTAATGTATATAAAACAAAATCTGATCTCATTAAAACTAACTAAAACTACAGTATTGTAGCCTAAATCCCGTGCATTTATATGCTATGTCACCCTTGTCTGGCTCACATGATTGGGGTTTTAAAAAACAGTTTATTTGATTTATCTAGATTTTACTAGAAATTTTCATTTTGATGTAACACTGCACTTCCATGATTCAGTCACTCCCTTCAGGGCAATGTTTGAATGCCTTTAATCACAAGAATCTTTAGAGTATGACGGTCACTGTGCAAAAACGAGGACATTTATCATCAACACAAACACAGAGCTTTAAATGTGAGCATTACATTTTAAGCATTAAATGTGAATCCAAGGGGTTAAACAGCTGGTACACAATTCTTTTTAGGAAGTTTGTTTTGAAGTGCATGTCACATCTATCTGTATATATGATATAGGAAAACTTTGTGGCAGTAATGGGTTTCCACATTCTTGGCACTCAGCTTTCTTTGAGATAGAGGAGATTGTGAGTGTTCTCCAGCAAAACCACACTACACTAACACTAACAGACATGTTACTCAGCCCCAGTATCTACAGTATATACATCAGGCAAGATACGAACACGCCTAAATCCTACAACCCACATATCTAAGCCCTATCACCCAAATGCCAATACACATATGCCATTACAGCTTCTTCATGTCTCAGCCCTGTAACCCACCTTCCTTCGGAACTGTAGCTATACTTATAATAAATAATTGTTTTTCTATTTAACCAGGCAAGTCAATTAGGTACAAATTCATATTTAAATTGATGGCCTGGCAAAAGGCCACAAGTCCTCCCTTGGGTGTAAAAATTAAAATTACAAAATGGAAAACACAGACAGATGACACTGGCCACAGCACCAATACAACAGCCAACAAACAGCTGCATTAGGTGATTTACAGAAAATCCAGCTGTTTCTCTGCACAACTTATCCCTGTTATTTGCGTATCTTAATCATTTCACCTTTGACCTTAATACACAAATTATTTCTGAGATTGAATCTGAAGAAAAAGGGTATGGAAAAATGTCATTGCTGTTCATATAGATTAACCACTCAACATAGTAGAGACATTTAACAATTATGGTAAATATGTTCAAAGAAAAAACATATTCTTAATTAAGAAGTACAAGTTTCTCTCAAAACATGTGCCATGTTTATAGGTAACCTTAAATATTCACATGAACCAAATCTAATAGAAGTTTCTAAACCATTGATATACACTCTATCGAGTTCATTAGGAATACTGAAGTGGTCATTCATGGCTTTCAGTTTCACTGGGTTATGAGCTATATGAGGTAACACACATTTTTCATGTATCAACATGGGAAAGGTCGAAGAACACAGAAATTAAATGAGACAAAAGTTATTTGACCTTCATAAATTATGCAATGTTGTAAGAGAAAAATATCTACATGCCAGACAATCCCATTAGGGCAATAATTAAGATGTTTGAATCAAGTCAAGCTGCGATGAACCTACCTGGAAGAGGACCCAAGTGTATTCCTCTCCTATACACAATGAGGAAGGCGGTTCAAGAGGTAAAGAATTCTGTAAGGATTGCAGTTGGAAAGGTTTAGAAGTTGGTTGTATCTTGGGGTCACCAAGTCTCCAAAACTAAAATTAGATGTGATGTTGTGGGGCTGTTTATCTTCCAAAGGTAATGGGAACCTTGTTAGGATATACTGTATGGCATGATGGACTCAAGTCCCAGGACACTTTAGAACTAAATATTTCTGCCTCTACCAAGAGGCTACAACTGGGTGATTTTTGCATCTTCCAATAGAATACTTATCTAAAGCATTCTTTCAGATCCACACAAAAATATTTCACTAACAACAGAATCAAGCTTTGCAATGTCCATTCCAATCCCCTGACCTAAACCCCATCAAAAAACATGTGGGGTAGGCTGAAGAGCAGAGTTCACAAGCATTAACCAATGACTCTAAAGTGAAGAATCTATAGTTTATGGGTGGATGAATGGTGTTACAGCCATTGCTACGTATTCTTCCACCTGATCAAACTTTAGATGCATAGATTCAGTGCAATGATCTTGGCAAGGGAAGGGAAAAATATGCATTTCTTGATCAATAATAGTTTTTCGTACAATTGTCTCTTAATTACGTTACCTTTCTGTCATATTCTGGGTGTGAGATAAAAAGTAAACATCAATGCAATTTTATCTTAGCCTTTTTTGCTAGTCTTTACCTAGGTTTTTTTGCTAGTCATGTGATGAACACGCTGTATCATTAGTGCTTTTCATGTACTGTGAGAGATAAATCTGAGGTAACGTCCCCTCCCCACTTTCAGGCAATGCTCAGACTCAATTTTCCAACCAAGCTGTTTGTTCTGCTACGTCTGGTCTCTTGGCCACACCACCCAACAGGAGCTACTGCTCAGCCCTGTGAAATCTCTTTTCTGTCCTTGCAGCTCAATAGTGAAACCAGATTCCCCTTGAAGACAGGAAAGTAAAGTCCTTACCATATTCAGAAAATCTTCCCATTCCAAAAAAGAAATAGCTCCAAAACATCTTGCATATAAATGAAGCAATTATGAGATTTTCCAGTCATTTCTACAATCTGTCCAAGCCATTAATGTGTTGTACATGGTAAAGGTTTTGTTGTTGTCCCAAATATGATAACACTGATTCAATGACACCAGATATTTTAGAGACAAGGGACAGATTCTATGGCCACATGCACAAAGTCATAAAATTATTTCTGGGAATATATTGCGATCGGCTTCATGTTTTTAGCCATTGACCGTCTAATATCTTTTGTTTATGTTCTGTCAATTTCCTATTTTGTTGATGTATGCCATATTTTTGAATATAATAGTAGCAGAACAGGTACACTATTAGTGTTGTTGAGTGTTATCTTTACTAATTCAACCGGCTTCTGTATTAGTGCTGTCTTTTGTAATTCAACCGGCTTTTGTCTTACTAACATTAGCCGTTACTAGCTGATAGATCATTAGCTAGCCAGGTGCTAGCTAGTTTTAATGTTAGCTACATAACAAAACAGTTTTTAATATGTATTCCTATTTGATACCACCATAAAGAGGATCAAGACAAGATGACAGTTCAGAGAGGCCAGCTCCTCCGAACATTGCTGTGTGCCGCTGTGCAAAATTCACCAGTCTGTCTTTCCAAGGTTATACACTACTGTACAACCAACTAAATCATAAGGTCCTATAAAACTAACAACAACATTGAGCAAAGAATAAACAGCAATTACATAGAACTGACCATATGTTGCATGTGCTTATAGAAACAGGCGTTGCAGCCATTGAATGAGCTATTCATTTTTTTCAAGCATCACTCTCTGGGGTTGGAAAAAATAGACCTGGATCAATGCTTTCACATACAGTTACGTCCGAAAATATTTGGACACTGATACAATTTTCATAGTTTTGGCTCTGTATGCTACCACAATAGATTTGAAATGATACAACTGAGATGCAATTGAAGTGCAGTCTTTCAGCTTTAATTCAAGGGGTTGAACAAAAATATCGTATGATAAAATGTTTAGGAATGGCAACCATTTTATACATAGTCCCGTTATTTCAAGGGCTCAAATGTAATTGGACAAATTAACACAATCATAAATAAAATGTTTTTTTAATTTTCATTTTTAATACTTTGTCGAGAATCCTTTGCAGGCAATGACTGCTTGAAGTCTGGAATGCATGGACATCACCAAACGCTTGGTTTCCTCCTTTGTGTTGCTTTGCCAGGCATTTGCTGCAGCTGTCTTCAGGTGTTGTTTATTCTTGGGAATTTCTGTCTTAAGTATTGTCTTCAACAGGTGAAATCCATGCTCGATCGGGTTGAGATCAGGTGATTAACTTGGCCATTGCAGAATATTCAACGTCTTTGCCTTGAAAAACTCCTGGGTTGCTTTCGTAGTATGTTTTGGGTCATTGTGCATCTGTAAACTGAAGCGCTGTCCTATCAACTTCACTGAATTTGACTGAATCTAAGCAGACAATATATCCCTATACACGTCAGAATTCATCCGGCTGCTTCTGTCTTCTGTCACATCATCAATAAACACTAGTGACCCAGTGCCACTGGAAGCCATGCATGGCCATGCCATCACACTGCCAACACCGTGTTTTACATATGATGTGGTATGCTTCAGATCATGAGCCATTCCAAGCCTTCTCCATACTTTTTTCTTCCCATCATTCTGGTACAGTTTGATCTTAGTTTCATCTGTTCAAAGAATGCTGTTCCAGAACTAGGCTGGGTTTTTAGTAGTTTTTTGGCAAACTCTAATCTGGCCTTTCTATTCTTGGGGCTTAAGAATGGTTTGCACCTTGTTGTGAACCCTCTGTATTTGGTCTCGTGAAGTCTTCTCTTTATGGTAGACTTGGATAATGATATGCCTACCTCCTGGAGAGGCTGAATATTGTGAAGGCGTTTTTCTTTACCATGGAATGGATCCTATGATCATCCACCACTGTTGTCTTCTGTGGCATTTTGCCTTTTTGTGTTGCAGAGCACACCAGTGTGTTCTTTTTTTCTCAGAATGTACCAAACTGTTGATTTGGCCACTCCTAATGTTCCTGCTATCTCTCTGATGGATTTTTTTTTGCAGCCTAAGGATGGCCTGTTTCACTTGCACTGAGAGTTCTTTTGACCGCATGTTGTGGGTTTACAGCAACAGCTTCCAAATGCGAATGCCACACCTGGAATCAACTCCAGACCTTTTCGCTGCTGAATTGATGAAGAAATAACGA
The DNA here is from genome assembly GCA_016801175.1 of Esox masquinongy. Lineage (NCBI taxonomy): Eukaryota > Metazoa > Chordata > Actinopteri > Esociformes > Esocidae > Esox > Esox masquinongy. Next base: position 6,821 of record JACXGI010006838.1, read on the forward strand.
AGGAATAGCCCGCACCTGTCCTTGAAACAGCTTCTGAGTCAATTGTCCAATTACTTTTGGTCCCTTGAAAAAGAGGGGGCTACATATTAAAGAGCTGTAATTCCTAAACCCTAACTTCAATTTGGATGTTAATACCCTCAAATTAAAGCTGAGAGACTGCACTTTATTAAACTGTGACTTGAATATATTTTGGTAAACAGCCAAAATAACAAAACTTGTGTCAGCATCCAGTTATTACCAGCCCTAACTGTACATCCCTCTACAGTCAGTAGGATAATCATCACTTGGGCCAGTTTCCTCTACACAATGCTTGGAGCACTGACCATATGGATGTCACAAGGAAGTAAAGGCCAATTTACCGGAGGAATTTTAAAGCTACCCAGGCACTCTTGCTGACTGCATCGAGCTTAGGTGTCAGACACAATCCTCTTTTTTGCTGCAGAGTGAGATGTTTTATAGCTGCTAATCCCACTGCACATGTGGAATAGCTCCATGTGTGCCGACCACCATTTTGTCCTTACGGTATTGAAGGCTCCGTCATCAACAGACCTTTTCCACCAGTCAGGGATCCAACATCGTAGAAAGCAGTAATGGCTCACATGGGGTTCCCGATTGATTACCATGGACCAGGGAACCGTCCCCCGTTTCTGTCAACAGATTCAAATGCCAACAGCTGCGCTACATCTGATGCAACAGATGGCTAACCTGAGGATAAGTGTGGAGTAGGCGATTCAGAGGGTGAACGAGAACAAGGTTTTCGACATCAGCATTACTTTGGACACTGCCAAGAGCATCAACCAGCGTTTCACTGGTACGCCTGCTTTCCATCTTTTAATGTAGAGCTCAGTTGAAGGAATGGGTCAAGGTGTGAGACGGAGACCCGTTAGATGTCTAGTTTAAATGTTTCCCATGTTTAAATGTATAGGTAATACATACATACTATGCATATAATGCCTCTGCAATTGCTAGCATTTCCTCATTCCTTCCCTGTACTGTTTATTGCACCATTTATGACATTTGTTTTATGTTTAGTACGATTCTATCCATTTTCATTTACTATTTTTACCCTCCGAGTGTACATATAAAAGGCGGCTTTTAAAATAGAACAACCTATTCTGATTAACAAGTTGCACTTTATAATTTTACACACATATTGTAGTACATGTTATAGTTAAGCATAAACTACTATATTTTCTATTGTTCTCTGCACATTGACATTCAAGTAATATTACTGTTCCAAACAGACACACACTGTTCCAACAGATATAGTTTGTGTCTTCACATACTCTTTGGCTGCAGTTAAGGTACAATAAACTTCTGTGGCTTCAGAGATAAGTACTTTTGCATGTACACACTGAAGTTGTAGTAGTCTGCTTTCTCTGATCACTACAGTGACCTTTTTGAGAGTATACATTATTCTCAAGGAATATGAATCTTAAACTAATTTCTGGAATTAATCTACAAATTACTAACAAACGTTTACCATGTGAGCAGTGTGTAAACGTAGTTAGCTACAACTCTAACAACATGCACCTGGCTAATAATGGCTAAACCTTGTGGACATTTCTAAAACTGACTGGAAGGAAATGGTCGCTGCACACCAGACTTGTTGCTGTAACATGTTTCCATTGCTATGGTCTTTTTGCCAGAAGATGATTTCTATGAACGCTTAACACCCGGGGGTATCATTGTATCACCCAGCAGTGGAGGTACCAAATGTTAAAACAAGTCTGAATGCTGTCAGTACGCCTGCCGTGGTTTCCAAGATATGGGGGTTTGTTTACCAAAGAATTTTACTCGTCAACTTCTTAGTGTCAGTGTTATTTTCATGCTGCTGAAGAGCTCCGATGGCTGCAGACGATTTCTGCAAATTTCCCACCTAATCTCCTCCTCCTTCTTCAGCTGGCTGCCTTACTGTTGAAGCCCTAGGGGCAGCAAGCCATTTACTCCTGATGTCCCTTTTTTTAATGTATGATTTCAAGGAAGCCTGTTAAGTTTAAGCGCCAACATAAGATATAACTGATTGTGTCAGTGTCACATTAATTATCACCTGCCTGCAGAGAGCGCACAAGCCGCCTCCTGTCAAGCACCATAACCAAATCATTTCAGTCATAAGTTGTTTTGTTTGCATTTTTTTAACATTTTATAATCTTACGGTTTCTTTTTAAATATGCATTTTATTGCTGTATTCTAAATTTAAAAAAACACAGAAAGATTAGTGAGACATCTCCCACTATATTAGACAATTATTTTTGAGGGAAACAGCAGTCCATTTGAATGGGCATTTTCCCATAATGCCCCCCTTTAGAACTGACCCGTTGTAAGCTATTAGCTGCTAGTATGAAGTGGCTGGTGTAAGCTTTGATTTGCTGAATTCAAAAGATGACATACTTTACAACACCATATGGTCCCTCTCTAAAGAACAACTCCAAATAGTAGGTATTCCAGGTTCCTATGCACAGTGCACAATAGCCTCTGGAAGAGATTAATCATATCTTGAAAAATACCTTCTAGTGTATTCTGTCGCTAACCAGATTCACCTAACTTTTTAAAAACTGGGTAGAGAATTAGAATAGACTTGGTAGCCAATTAGAAACAGACCAATTAGATGCATAAAAACTATCATTTGGCTTGTCTTTATTACATGATTTGAGCTGATGGGCACATGAGCGCCCAGAGCCTGTGGACCTGCATGCTTTGTGGGGGCTGTGGGGGTGTCTGGTATGGCAGTGCTTGCAGGGAAATATCCCTCCCTTGAAGTGTCAAACTAAGGTGGATAAGGCAAAACAGTTTTGCCAGGGTGAAGTCCTCCTTTGAGCATTACATGTGGAACTTAAATATAAGATATATTTTTATAAATAACCCACTTATTTATTTTAATACTTGGGGTGCCAAAAAACATTGCCCTGTGGGTTGCCTGCTGCTAGGCCCTGCAGTAGGGAATCCTGTATACATAATCCAAGCCATCAAATTACGAGTTTGGACTGGCCAAAAATAAAGCTTGATATCATTTCAAACATATAGTTTAGCCTAGAGAGAACATTCATCCTGATGATAATCATAGTTACTGGGAGAGCAGACCAGCAAATCAGATCTTTGATTTGGCTAAAAAGTGGAGTATAGTTTTTCTTTAATTAAAATCTTAAGAGCTGGTGTGATATTTATTCACAGATATTTAAATCAATTTTGTTTCAAAGAGAAAGGACTTAATGGGTCATCGTCTGTTTTAGCTGGATATTGAACAGGCATTAGATTTGAGCTTTGTTTCCACAGAATTTACCAAATTTTAGCAAGCACTACCACAGACTCCACTGACAAATTTGCTTGGCATAGACATGGTGCCCCAAAAGCAAAATGTTATCAGACATCAGCTAGTGGTTTAGAACAACATGTTTCTCCACAATTGCTATTTTGTAACATTGGGTCTAGCTAGTTAGCTAGATAAACTGTAATTTCTCATTTATAAACCGCTTATACACAGATGTTGCAAACATTTTCAACCACAGTGGTTAATACATGGGTGCGGCTAATACTCAAGTTTACATTTTTAAAACCATTTCCACCAGTGAACTTTTTCATAGATGATTAAGGTCTCAGAACCTCATGTAGCAAATATGATACAATTGGCATTACAGGGTTTTCAAAAACATATTTTATTCTTCAACAACTTAATTTTGGTAGCGCCCTCTGACAGATGTTAAATATTAATGTAATGCATGCATAGGTGTCAATTAGATATGGCAAGGTATGTCAGCTGCCATACTGTACCTTGGAATCTGTTTTAAAAAAAAATAAAAATAAGAAACAAATTTAACTTGTATTGTCTTCAAATTGATGGGCTTATTGTTTTCTCATGCTCATCGTTTTCTCACATGTTCACACAAAATGATGATATAATGAACGTAGCCTATTAATATTGCATGTTTGGAGTGTTTGCATGTGTGTTTTTGTGACCAAGTTACGTACTACATAGCTAAACTTATCAACGGGAAAAAAAAATCAGAGGTTGCTACAGTAGTTTGCAATTAACAAGCATCGAACAAGAGATTAAATGAATGCTTTTGGACCTGTGAACAGTGTGACCGCGGTTGCGGTGCCCCATAGAAAGTATAGACCTTTTTGAGAGGCAACTTGGACTTTAGGGAGCACTTATTGAATATTTTACACTGTATGGTAATTTTATTCATATATTATTATATTCTACTGTATGCACAATATGCACTTATTCAGGCCTACTTACCTATGAAAAGAAAATAGACCGCTGAGTCATATAACATACCCGTCAGTGAAAATTACTGTCAGTGAGTGAACTTGTTCTTTCCTCCATGATTTTCACCAGTGTGTAATTGGTTATGGAAGCATTTTGCCAAGCTGCTTTAGAGAACTGCCCAACAGCCTGTACAAATGATGTCCGTGGTTATAGGTGTTTTTTTCTGGTAACAAATGGATTCAAACATGTTATTGAAGACTGATAATCAGTCTGCATGTTCGGGCATTAGTACTTTGAAACTACAACAAATTTGCCTATTTTGTGCCAAATGTCACTTTTGTTTTGCTGTCTTTTGAACACCCCTTGATTACCTACTAGAATTTAGTATGCAATTCAATGCATTTCTTTTTCTGTGAAGTTTAAACAAATGACTAATGATAATTAGACCTCTGCTCTCTATCCGTGATGCTGAAATATGTGCCAAAATAGATAGGATGAAAGGCGTTTTCATGGCTCCCTTACATGCATTAGGCATTGTGATATCTGACAGAGAGCTATGTCTGTTAAAACAGTTTTCATTGGCATAGTAGGTCCTTGACGTTCTGTCACCTTGCCATACCTTGGCTTTTGCTGAAATAATGCCCCTAAACTGTATGTTTATTTATGGTTTTATATATGGGTGTGGTTAATACTCGGGATTGTATACATACAAAGCTATAAAATGAATGGTGCGGTTTATACACTGTGCAGCTTATAAACGGGGAATTACGGTAGCCAATTCGATGAGATTGCAATTACAACAACTAGTTAGACAGCTAGCTAGCTAAAGAAAAGAAAATCATAGCAGAACGTTTGTTTCCAATTATTAGTTGCTAGTTTGCTAAAGTAAGATATACAGCTAGCTAGCTAGAGAAGCAACAGGAACCACACTTTTTCTCAACATTGCTGGTTAATATACTTCAAAATGTTGAATAGGTAGCAGTCATTTGAAAGATTAGCAATCATTTAAAAGAAGGGCTATAGGAGAAAAAACATTCATGATAATTTTTTTGCTTCATCATATACATGCATTTCTTTTTTTCACAATTTCTCATCTTTTGAATTAAAGGGGACATATGTTAGATTTACGGTACTCCTAAGATAAATGACCAGAAGACCTCTGCTGTCATATGTTTGAGTATATTTTTCTGTGGGTCTGAAATAATCCTCATTTAAACTTTCTTGCCGGTCAGTCTATCAGTTTGCGTTGACTTGTAGTCTTATGATACTTGCTTTAGACACCCACAATACTATCCCCCCACCTTAAACCACCCTGGAATAGCTAATATGATTCCGGTCTCAACTGGTAATAGAAGGGGAGGAGACAATTTGTATCATGGTTTAAAATTGAAAAATCTTAACATGAGAGGCAAGATTCTACACAATGCATCTTTAATGGAAATCTTTTAATAATCTTTAAGCCCTCTAAAATGTGATGTTTTATGGTTTGTCTTTTATGCTAAATTTATTTTTATTAGGCCGGATTTTTTTTTTTCTTAGCCTAATGTGGTGCCTGTGTATGAAATGTGCTGTACAAATAAACTTGCCTTGCCTTGTCTTGCCTTCGTAACCAAACCATGGATAATTAACGACCATAATCATACAGTTTTAGCATTTCTGATCAAATTATACCAAAAATTCTACTTCTTAATCCTGGCATCAGTTTATTTCCTGACTGGAATAGCTGGATGAAATATGAAAAGTGAAATATAGTTTTATTTTTTACACTCAATACTACAAATTACAAGCATGTGAGATCAGAAGTGTAACCTTTCACACTTCACTTAGATGACTTTGAAAATGTTTATGGATTTTTGTGTCCTCAAATTAAATCATTCCTGAGCATTCCAAAGGAACATGCCATGCCTTGCAACATATTTTATCCAAATCTACTCTGACCAAAATATCATTGCAGAACATTTTATGATGTATTTATCAATTGTAAATAAGTAAGTTACAGGGATACCTTTGCCGGTCAACTTCAAGTAAAAAGTTACATTTGGAAGGCAAGCAAAAAACAAGGACTTAACCACGTCTAAATCAGTAAATAGTGTAATTGCTTAAAAGTATTGGGAAATACTTTTGGAAAATTTGGGAAAACAACTTAAACACAGAGTTTGCGGAGGACGTGTGGTCTGTGATCCATTTCCCAACCTCAATATTAAACAAACCAACTACAAATATATTTTTATGTTTTATATTACTTCTGTTTAATAAAACCATATATTTTCTGAAATTTTACCAACCTTTTAAGATGAATTAATATTTTTATTTATTTTGACACTTCAATAAGTTAGGCTAAATGATGTACTGTTGCTTTATTCATAAAAGTACACAGAAAATGTTGGTATGAAAATGTTGGTAGAACTCACCCCAGGCTTTAACCTACGCAATCCCATTCTGATTATTACACAACACTCTGAAAAACTTTCAGACACACAACACTTTGATAACTATTTCATGCTTGCAAAGAAAAGTGAACTTATTTGTTGGAAAGATTTAAATCCACCAAATACGATTTAAACAGGTTGCCGATTTCTACCATTAGAAAAAAATAACAATGGATCTGTATACCTGTGGAGCTATATCCTTCGTAATAGCAGGCATTAAAAAGATGGTCCTAGTCTGTTCTTATATTTTTCATTTGAGATGGGTAGCTCTATGCATACATGTATATAATTATAGATTTGTATACGTTTTTGTGATTGAAGATATCTCCTGTTATCTACTGATATGGGCTCCAGAAAGGTATCTACACTAGCTGTCATATAAAATCATTACATCAAAATCAAATAAATTGGTGTAAAACACTAGGTATCCTATGAAAGATGTTGCTGTTGACTTTACTGTAATGGCTGTTACTGAGGATAATGAGATTGTTTTGGTGATTGTTTAAAGTTGTATTGCTGCCATCTACTGATATGAGCTTATGAAAGGTATTCACACTGACTGTCGTATGAAATCAAAATGTTTCAATAAAAATAACTCTGACATGAAAATTTATGTTCTGCTGCTGCTTTTCTATATAGGCGATTATTAGTATTGTTTGTGCTTTTTCATTGCCAAAATAATAATAATAAAGAGAATCAATGAAAATGCAGTAATATCATAAAGGAACTGTGTTTGAAAATTGCAAAACATATTTTGTACTTTTTAATGTAATTGTTTTTTTTTTTTAGCTACTTTGTGATCAAAGGACCTGCTTTACCCCTTTCAAGACACTCAGGACAGTGGATATTGTGACAAATTTCTTCCAAACGCAAATTCAGCACAGTTTGGTTCTGATCACACTGCTCACTCAACCAGGAAGTCTAGATCAGAATCAGGTTTGCTTAAAATGTGTGTGTGTGTGTATATATATATATGTGTGTATATATATATATATATGTGTGTGTGTGTGTGTATATATACTGTGGGACAGTGGAGATGAGTGATCAGCTGGTAGTAGCCATATATGGCTTTACCGAGAGGGGGAAAGTGACACAATCATCTGTCACTGCCAAAGTTGGCCAATCGCAGTAAAAGTGCTCACACTTAGGGTACTAGACATTGAGTTGTCTCAATGAAAAATATTGAGCACACAAACACCGGTAAAGAAGACTGAAATTAATCACTTTTATGACAACACAAAATGTTGTCATAATACTCAGATCATACGTGATCTGAGACAGATTACTGTAATTGTACAGATTACAATTACCTTAAATTATGTTATCATTAGCATTCTGTGGCTAAAATATGAAATAGACAAAATCAGTACAGAGAATTATTTAATCAAATTAGCATTATTATTTTATGGTTTAAAGGGTTGTTTTCACCCTTAACACTGAATGGACAGAAGACACACTAGAGTGGTCACAAGGCCTTAAAATTCAAAGACGTGAAACACGTGGCAGCCCATTGCACACTGTTCTAGAAGGAGCCGGGGTGCCAGGCTGCCATTCACTGCCCCACGGCCATGAACTACAACTCGGTCCATCTCCTGAGCACAGGCAGCAGATGCTGGTGCCAGATACACAGACAGAAAATGAAAGGAAGAGAAAGAGAAGAAAACAGGATAATGGAGAGAAAACAGGGAATAAAGCGTTTCAGTTAAATCAGATCATTAGATTTCTAAACTCGGTGGCAGAGGATGGATTTGCATAGCCTAGGGTTGGCAGTGGCCCACTACCCCCCCTTTCTCTCTCTCTCTCTCTCTTTCTCTTTCTCTCACTCACCCTTTCCACATCCCTCTCACTGCTTTTCTGAAAGGCAGCCAATGCATTCTATTATTTGTGTCAACGCGGGTTCTGTGAGGAAGAAAATAACAGCACTGGTGCACTGTCACCCCCTCCTTTCCCTCTTCTCTTATTCACCGGCTGGTCTCTGGTGAGAAGGAATGAAGGACACAGGGAACCTCTACATAGAGAGGGGGGCGACGCTAGAAGCTCTAAAGGGAGAGCTTACAGGCCCCAAGTCTGCAAACTAAAACAACCTTGCCAGGAATGCTTACAAAATACAGACAGCATATCGATGTGTGTGTGCACGTGCATTTTTTATGTGTGGGTGTGTGCCCTGTTGAGTTACCTTTCCTCTACTATATTGTATTTTGGATCATGTTTAATACCAGTTTATTTCACTTACACTGTGGGACATTTCACAGGATTTCCAATAAACTATGCTAAATCAAGACCCCAGAATTTTGGGTGAAATTCCAGAGATATTTCTTGTAATGCAGAGTGTTTTATTCATTTTCACTGTCTCTGCATATTTGGATGGACTTAGAGTAATTATTCCCCAGTGTTTAGAATGTGCTGACCTTTCGAACAACACTGAAGGATTGATACAGAAATCACTGGAAAAAGCCATCCATCATTACAGTAAATCAATTGTATATTTTCATAGGACTTTAAAAGTACAATTTACAAGCTGCAAGAAAGTCAATTCATTGTGCTTTGTTTGCTCTATGACAATAATTTTAGTATTTTGTTTTTTAGACATTCACATGGTTGTAATATTTGTTGAAGACAGAGGATGAATTTTAACTATGAAACAATTATTGTTCCACACACTACTAAAAAAAAGTCACTCTACCGTAAAACTACTCTTGCGAAGATGAATTAAGGTAAATGAATCAGAAAATGGTTTCTTTATAAAAACAAACTAAAAGTAATACTATATTTAGAGTGAAATATAAAGTGGCATGCATCAATGAGCATAATGGTGGAAAGGAGGACAGATTGGTTGATTTAAGTCCTCTATCTTAAAACAAATCGCCAACAGATATTCAAACAGATGTTCTAGACAACTTGTTGGTAGTTGGCAGCATATAATAATTTAAACACTTGGCAGTTATTTTTCACCCTGTCATTGTCTCAGACTGTCACATTGGTATTGGCTTTTGGTAATCCAGTGGACTAATAAAGCACTATATGAGATACGTATAATGCCTCACTGTTCAAGACCCCTAATGAAATATATATTTTTTTAATCTTTAGCCATCATTAAGAACAATTGGGGTGACAAATTTAAACATTTTACTGCAATATATTACAAGCGTCAAAGCACATCGGTATTATTAAGAGAAAGCATATACATCTTGTTGTATGACTTTTATCGTCACAGGTAAGAACCCTGCAAG
>JACXGI010006838.1:16789-40102 GCA_016801175.1 Esox masquinongy
TCTCTCTCTCTCTCTCTCTCTCTCTCTCTCTCTCTCTCTCTCTCTCTCTCTCTCTCTCTCTCTCTCTCTCTCTATGAGATACATTCTTAAGTAGGTCGTAAATGAGAAGGGAAGAAGACTCTGGTCCGTGTGACTTTTCACAGGAGATTCAGCTATGAGAAGAAGAATGTATGCAACACCTTCCCACTGAGATGAATGATTGCAGCTTCCTATAAAGATGAACAAACGACATCCCAGAGGGTGATACACAGGGTTCTCATAAGATGATGCAGACCTAGCCGTAAGGGCTGTGCAGTGTGACGTACACTCCCACTCATCTACACATATCTAAACGCATTAAACTCTGTGAAAAGATGGCCTTTTTCATTTACCGTTGAGAGAAAGAGAGGGGTTGCATGTGCAGAGCTGAACAGTCAACTCTAAAGAACCTGCTTGTGAAATTGTGTATTGGGACATTTCTATTCTGAACCATTGAAGCTGTTGAAGTACAGGCCTGACAAAACCAGATATAATGTACTCACCACTCACGGTCAAAATCAGCCCTCCCGAACACAGAACATTAGCGCAAACCAGGCATTAGGCAGAGCTTTTAAAGCAAGTATCTGGTTTATTTCAACAGTCCACTTCAACTTTTTAAATTGACTGCTCTATTCCTTTACCCTGGTCTGCTTGGAGAGTCATTCATACCATTAGGGCCTCTACAAAAGGTAATGTTCAAAGTGAGAGTTGTTTGAGATTATCTCATAGAAGTTAGTGATTTTTTCAATTAGAAACAGAATCAGCTCATCTGAATTATTAGGAAAATATGCTAATTTTATACATTATTTCATCACTATGAGAAACAATGAGAATCAGTGGTGTAACGACTCCTACAGGTCTCCCACCTGGTCTCAGAACTGGCAGAACTGATAAAATAATAGTTTCTTTCTTTGTTGTAAGCAAAAGTTTGCAATGGCCTTCTTGGTTTCGTCCCGTTTTTCTTATCGTTTTGGTAAATGATCTTAGTGTAAGTTAGCTCCATCTGCCTGCTGCAGTGCTTCTTGATGTGGATTGACTCAGGTTGATGTCACTCATGAGCACACTACTATACAGTACGTCACCACAGCACCTACCAGGGGTGCTAGCAGAAAGTTAACCCCTTGGGGGCTTTCATAAATTAACTGGACTGCCCAAAAAGACTGAAGATCATTGCCCACAAGTAAAATCAAGACCTAATCAACACCTTAACAAATGTCACGACTGAGACGTGCTTTTCAACAAATGTCAACATTGCTATTCATAATTGATACAGTGAGACCCATGTATATCTCCAGCAGCAATAATCAATGTGCCTGTTTGTATGTAGAAGTAAAACTGGTGCACTGCACGACTGAATGTATAAAATAATATGCTAAGCAATAAAATTACAATTCATTTGAGTTAACACAAGTTGTCAATAACATATTATAACCACTATTGTCCAACTGTAATGTATAAGACACACAGCTTTGTCAAAAATCTGCATGGCAGATGATCTGCTCAAGAAAAACAGACAGCTACTCTTTATATTTAACCAGACCACAAACTGTTACAAATTTACATCACCTTGGCCAAACAAAAAAAAGTGGAGTCAGCAATGGTCACCCACATATTAACACAATATCTGAAGGTGAGCACTTGGTCTTATCTTCTTGATTGGTCTCTCCCAACGGACACAATTCAACAATTTACTGTAAAAACTGATCGATAACCCACACATTACAATAAAGCATATTGGAAGACCTATCCCTAACTCCGAATACAAAAGTTAATAAATTCTTTACGTCCCAGTTTGACTCAGACCCAGACCACTGAGTGTGCTTGACAGGGTAAAAAATCTCATCAGGAGATTGCTCCCACCAGGTGTTGTCCTGCTCCAGTGAGAGGTAAATGGTCATAATGGCGTGCCGGAAACATGGCTAACTTCCCTTTTGGGGGCTAGCTGTTGCTAGATGCCATCTTTTCACTGTTGTCTTCCTTCAAATACATCTAATTACAGTACAATAGTTTCTGATGAAGTCTTTCGCTACATAGCAGCTTTTTGCAACAAGTTGCCCAGTACTAAAATACAGAACACTACATTGGGAAAAGCTTAGCCAGGTGAAATGTACAGTACAGTGTCTGCGAGCTAGTTCAATTCCCCGAAACCCTTTATGCTAGCAGCCCACCACTGCTAGCACACTGAAATTGTGATTGATGAGAGAAGCCCTCCTTCCTCCTTCCCATCAATTTGGAAACAATCTTTTAGGCCGAGCCTGTGCTCCTTGTAGTGTCAGGCCTCTAATAGTTCCTCTGTAGGAGAATGGGAGCCATTAGCCCAGTAAATGACATCAAAGAGCAAGTGAACATGTTATTGAGGTCAAAAGGTTTCAATTTAACCTCAGGGCCTGTGGATGTTTACCATGTGTTTGCTGTAGTTCTGGCTAGGACCGGATACAAATGCTACTGTGCTCCTGTCTAGGGTTGCAAAAATATAGTAGATTTCCCAAAATGTCCTTAATTTTTCCCAAATTCCTGGAATATTCGTTGAGGGGTTATTGTAAAAGCTGGAAATTTTAGGAATGTTGCTATGTGTAGCATTAGACCGCTACAATATAATGCTAAACATGTCCTAAACACTATTGATAAATGAATTCTAGCTAAAGAGTAACCACAAACTGTTTTTTTTCAGAATGTTTACCTTACGTCAGAGGTGTTAACCATACACTACCATTGAAACAGCAGTCTCACCAGTGAAGTGTTCAAAAGCCAGTCTCAGCTTCAACAGTGAAGAGGCGACTCCGGGATGCTGGCCTTCTAGGCAGAGTTGCAAAGAAAAAGCCATATCTCAGACTGGACAATGAAAAGAAAAGATTAAGATGGGCAAAAGAACACAGACACTGGACAAAAGAAGAACTCTGCCTAGAAGACCAGCATCCCGGAGTTGCCTCTTCACTGTTGCCGTTGAGACTTGTGTTTTGCGGGTACTATTTAATGAAGCTGCCAGTTGAGGACCTGTGTGGTGTTTGTTTCTCAAACTAGACACTCTAATGTATTTGTCCTCCTTTTGTTCTCAGTTGTGCTTTGGAACCTCCCAACCCTCTTTCTATGCTGGTTAGAGACAGTTTGCGCTGTTCTGTGAAGGGAGTTCTACACAAGATTGTATATCTTCAGTTTCTTGGCAATTTCTCGCATGGAATAGCCTTAATTTCTCAGTACAAGAAAAGACTGACAAATCTCAGAAGAAAGTTCTTTTGAGCCTGTAATCGACCAAAAAACGTTGATGCTGAATATACTGAACTAGTCTAAAGGCCAGTTTTATTGTTTCTTTAATCAACACACCAGTTTTCAGCAGCAATAGTTTCCAGCTAAAATAGTCATTTACAATATTACCAATGTCTACATTGTATTTCTGATCAAGTTGATGTGTCACAAGATGGTCAAGGGTGCTTTCAAGAACTCAAACATCCACTAGTATTCTGAGTTTGTGTTAACTTTATTTTCATTGCTGAGCCTGTGGCCTTTCAACTTTGCCTTCTGTTCTCTACAGATACACTTATTAAAAATGAAGTCACACTAAACAGTGCAACACCTGTCAGATATTCAAACACACACCCTTTTCACCTCCACCATGTGCTCTGCAAAACAATTCCCTCTTTAAAGATGGCCTACTTCCTCTCCCGATCAGATGTCAGACATCACTAACAGTGTGTTCTTTCACTGAACTGGAAAAAGAGCAGCAAAAACCTTCAGCAGTGGTCACCCGCTATAATCAAAACATTAAACAAACACAAACAAAAATAAAATGCAAACTACCAACTATTTACGAGTTGCAATACTTAGTAGCCCACTCCACCAGAACAGTAACTTTGCAACAACCTCATCAATCACAGATGTTATTTAAATTGACCAAAAATAGGCTTATCTTTCAAAAACATGGACATTTCTAAGTGACCCCAAACTTTTGAACGGCAGTGTATATAAATTGAGACAGTTTATCAGAAAAAAGGTAATGATTACATTATACATTAAAAATTGTTGACAGAGATATAATTCAGTAGTTTGCAAATGTAAAAAAATAAAGAAAAGTTTCTAGACATTGAAAGGAAGTTGCAAGACATTGCACTTCTTCAGCTGCTATTGACAGGTAGGCTGATAACATTGCAAAAATGATGTGTGCAGCACGGTTGTGTTTTGTAAGAATTCTGAATGGTACGTTTTTTATAGCAAACATGACAAGATGTTGCAATATGCCAAATGATAGCGAGTCATTAAAGACCAATAGCACTGGGGATGTGTTGACAGAGAAAGTAATTGACCCAATTTATGTTCATACAGAACATAATCTCGGGTTTACAAAATAGTTCCATTCTAACATAATTTGTACGTTTGGCTCTGATTAACTGGTTAGCAACTCAATTACACCTGTAAAATGTGCTGTGATGTCATGCCTCTCTCTTATAAACTGGGTGGACTGAGTCCAGAATCGTGATCGGCAGATAGCACTGGTATATGAGACCGTGTACCACAGGTATTAGACTGCATCACTTTTTCTGCTAAAATTGTGTCTGTACAGTTTGAGATAAATGTACAACCTTGTTCCAAAAAAAGTTGGGACGCTGTGTAAAATGTATAGAAAAACAGAATGCAATGAGCAATGTGGAAATCAATGAAACCCTATAGTCAATAGAAAATAGTACCAAGACAACATTCGGATGTTGAACCTGGTGGAATATTACACAACTATTTAGATCAGTTGGCAACAGGTCAGGAACATGATTGGGTATTAAAAGATCATTCCAGAGAGGATGGGCCTGTCAGAAGTGAGGATGTGGAGGGGTGAAGGCATTCACCACTCTGTGAAAGACTGCAGGCAAATAGTGCCACAATTCAAGAACAACGTATCACAACATAAAATTGCAAAGAGTTTGGGAACCTAATCATCTGCGGTACACAATATCATTAAAAGATTCAGAGAATCTGGAGTAATCACTGTACGCAAGGGACAAGGACAAAAAACAATATTGGAGGGTCGTGATCTTTGGGCCCTCAGGTGGCAATGCATTAAAAACAGACACTACTCTGTAGTGGACATCACTGCATGGGCTCAGGAACACTTCCATAAACCATTGTCTGTGAACACATTATGTCAATGCAAGTTAAAATTCTACCATGCAAAGAAGAAACCATATTTAAACAATATCCAGAAACACCAGTGCCTTCTCTGGGCCCAGGCAATTTTAGATGGACTGAGGCAAAGTGAAAAACAGTCTTGTGGTCTGACTTATTACAATTTTAGATTCTTTTTGGGAATCATGGATGCACTTCTGTGAAGGCACCATTAATGCTGAACAATATATACAGGTTTTGGAGCAACATATGTGTAACGGCGGGTGATATGGAGGAACCAGGCGGAAGCAGATAACTCTCGGTTGAGGGTTTTAATGAAACGAACACCGAGCACACTAAACAAACGTAATGAAAATAAAAGGGCTGATATGTGACAGCAAAAAAAAAAAAGACTCACCGGTACATGACGCATAAGACAGCAACGACAATGATCGACAAATGTGGGGAGCAGAGGGGAAACATTTAAACACATACTAATGAGATGATTGGGACCTGGTGTGAATAGTTAAAGACGTGACACGAAACAAGTCCGGGATGTGTTTGTGGAGTAATGGGAACTGAAGATGTACGGGACGGTGGCGCTGATCCTCACCGTACCGTGACAATATGCTGCTATCCAGATGACGTCTTTTTCAAGGAAGGCCTTGCTTATTTCAGCAGGACAATGCCAAACCCCATTCTGCACGTATCACAAAAGCATAGCTCAGTAGTAAAAGAGTCTGAGTGCTAAACTGGCCTGCCTGCAGTCCAGACCTGTCCCCTAATAAAAACATTTGGCGCAAAATGAAATGACAAATTCAGCAAAGGAGACCCCAAAATTGTTTAGCAGCTGAAATCCTATATCAAGCAAGAATGGGACAACATTCCACTTTCAAAACTACAGCAATTGGTCCCCTCAGTTCCCAAACTCTTACTGAGTGTTGTTAAAAGAAAAGATGATGCAACACAGTGGTAAAGATGCTCCTGTCCCAACTTTTTTGAAATGTATTGATGGCATCATATTCAAATTGGGCATATACTTTTCCAAAAACAACATTTTGCAGTATCAACATTTAATGTTGTCTTTGTACTATATTCAATTAAAAATAGGAATTAAATGAGTTGCACATCATTGCATTCTGTTTTTATTTGCTTTTTACGCAGTGTCCCAACTTTTTTGGAAACAGCGTTGTAAAAAAGGGGCAACATTTTTTTTTTTTAAATTGTCTAATGTCTGTATGCGTTATCAGGAGTTTTTCTCTGTACTCTGAGAACACTTTTGTCTAATTTTGCATGCAGGGTCTCAATTGGATGTTTGTCCCATTTGTCATATTCTTGCTTTGTAAACAGACCCAACACCTCACTGCCATACAGTCCAAATGGTTCTATTATTTATTTAATATTTTGAGCCAGATTCTAATTAATATGACTAATTCGATAGCTCTTCTATTGGCATAGAAATACGTCCTTCCTTTATATTTCAGTTCATTCACTGCTTGGTTGAAAGTTCCCTGTGGAGAAATTTTGAGCCAAATATGTGTAAGAGTGTGTGTTTGTGTATGTGTGTGCTATATGATTTATTTGATATGGGTTGGATTTGAGCTTACAGTGCCCTCCAAAACGATTTGGACAGTAAGCACGGTTTTCTTTTTAGGGCTCTATATGCCAAAAGTTTATAATTATAATCAAACAATTACTATGTGGTAAAAATAATGTTGATTCAAAGCTTTTATTTTAGGGTATTTGTATACATATTGTTTAGAAATTACAACATTGTTTATTCATAATCCCCATATTTAAGGTAAACAAAAGTTTTAGGACAGGCTAAAATATCTCTAATTAAGCAGATATCTTTAGTATTTGGTCACATTTCCTTTGTATAGATGAACTGCCTGAATTCTGCGACCCATTGACCACCAGATGCCGGGTATCTTCCCTGGTGATGCTTTGCCAAGCCTGTACTGCAGCCGTTTTCAGTTGTTTTTTGTTTTAGTGGTATTTTGGCCAAAGTCTCAGCTGTAGGAAACTAGGGGCATGTTTAATTTAATTTAAATCTGGAGATTGACCTGGCCAGTCAGTAACAATTGTTTCTTGACCTTGAAAAACTCCCTAGTGATAAATTTGGCTATGGTAGTATATTTGAGGTCATTATCTTTATGTATGACAAAGCACCATCCAATGAGTTTGGAGACATTTTCTTTGGAGACATGTCCTCTATACAATGTTTCAATGCACTTTATATTCAACCTGCATCTGCCGCAAGCAGCTACATTATCACTGACGACATATAAGCCAGTTCCAGTGGCTGTCAAACATGCATTGGTCAATATTCAAATTTTCCTTATCAAATAACTAGCCTGGTTTGTCATATCTGAGGGCCTGCTATCTAAACCTATTACAGTATCTACGCGGGTTCTTGCATTTAGATCCTATTTTCAACGTACACTGCTAAAAAAATTGAAGGAACACTTAAATTACACATCGGGTCTTGATGAAGGAAATAGATTAAAGATCAAAATCTTTTCTGTACGTTGTGTAATTTGTTGAGAACAAAATGACATAACAACAGTCAACGGAAACCAAAATCACCAACCAATTGAGGGCCGGATTCAAACTCACAAAATCAAAGTAAACAATTGAAATCACAGGCTGTTCAACATGCATGAATTTCATCACGGCAAACTCATAATGTGACTCACTAGTGTGTATGGCCCCCAAATGCCTGTATGCACTCCAGACAACATCTGCGCATGCTCCTGATGAGATGGCGGATGGTGTCCTCAGGGATCTCCTCCTAGACCTGGATCAGGGCATCAGCGAGCTCCTGGACAGTCTGTGGTGCTACTTGGTGGCATCGGATGCGACAATACATAACATCCCAGAGGTTCTCAATTGGATTCAGGTCTGGGGAACGTGATGGCCAGTTAATGGCATCAATTCCTTCGTTATCCAGGAACTGCCTACACTCTGGCCACATGAGGCCGGGCATTGTCCTGCACCAGGAGGAACCCAGGGCTCATTGCACCCGGGTAAGGTCTGATAATGGGATTTCATATCGGTAGCACATGGAGGACTGTGCGACCCTCCAAGGATATGCCTCCCCAGACCATCAATGACCCACCGCCAAACCGGTCATGCTGGATGATGTTGCAGGCAGCATAACGTTCACCATGGCATTCACCTCCTCGCACAAAGGAGCAGATACTGGTCCTGCTGCTGGGTTGATGCCCTTCTACGGCCCTGTCCAGCTCTCCTCGTGTAACAGCCCATTTCCTGGTATCTCCTCCATTGTCTTCAGACTGTACTGGGAGACACAGCAAACCTTCATGCAACGGCATGTATGGATGTAACATCCTGGAGGAGCTGGACTACCTGTGGAACCTGAATGGGCTGCAGATACCACCTCATGCTACCAGCAGTGAAAAGGACACTAACAAAATGCAAAACTAGAGAAGAATCAGTCAGGAAGGAGAGAGAAATTGTCTATGGCCACCACCTGCAAAACCCTTCCCTTTTTGGGGGTTGTCTTGCTGTTGCCTCTCCAGTGCACCTGTTGTCACTATCATTTGCACCAACACATTGATTCACAATCGCTTATGCTTCCTAACTGGACAGATTGATACCCCCTGAAGTTTCATTGACTTGGTGTTATACTGTGATGATTACGCGTTCCCTTAACTTTTTTGAGCAGTGCATATTAATGATGTTGCACTTCCTGCTAACGCCCTTATCGATTTTAATGCCAGTGACATTATCCTGTAATCAATTGGCTCCTCACTGACCAACCTAAAACATTTTTTATTTTGTTTAACTGTTATTTGAACAGGTCACTTGGCAACAAAATTTCATTTTCAAGAAAGACCTGGCATTCAAATGCGAGACCAAAGAAATACACAGAACAACATAAATTATGTAAGATAAAATGTGTGAATATAATTTATATGAATATAAATTCACATTAAATTAAAATAACTCGATTGGGACACATGTACAGATAGGAGTAGGGGATTCAGCAGGTGCAGTTGTCAGATATCAGCTTGTTTATTTTATTTTTGAAAGAGTAAGGTGAGTGGAGGTCAAGCTTTCAGCAGCAAATTGAAATGAGTATTGACCAAAGGAAGAATAGGCTTATGGAGTAACCAGAGTGATATATTTTCCAGAGCGCAGATTACTATTAGAGGAGCAGATGTTAGGAAGCGAGCTAATGCAGAGAGGGCATTTACCTAAAAGTGACTTATAAATAAGTTGGTACCAATGATTTTAATGTCAAGTGTGAAGGGAGGGCCAATTATCCACGGTGTAAAGGTCACAGTGATGAGGGCAACAGGTGGCAGAGGTTACACAGCGGATGGCAGAGTGATAAATGACATCTAACTAATGGAGGAGGTTTTTAGTGGAAAACCTAAAGACTACATCACCATAGTCATGGATTGGCCCGGATTGCAAATGTTTACTTGTCAGATTGCTAATGTCTAATTGTAGTCTGCCAGATAAATTTAGGCCTATTTGAGTTTTTGTTTGAGAGTCGGGAGTAATGTGTTATTATAAATGTTGAATCCGATTATAATGCGGAAGTGCAGAACGTGACTTTGAATCTGTGTTTTGTCCAGCCTCCGTGAACTGGCCCAGCTATCACTTTTTCTAACACCTTGCATCTATGTATTATGTTGACTACTAAAAAGCATTGCGGTGGCAAATTCTGTGTCTTTCTGGACATTTTCAAACAGCTCTAAGACATAACATGTCAGGGTTTGCGCCTACTATTGAGCTATAAAATGGTACTGGCAGCCTGGCACAACCAAAACACACACTTCTCCGGTCCTCCACTAATCATGCATTGGCCACAATGAAAGATCAAAACAGGCCACATGCTAACAATAGATGTTCTCCGGTTAAATAATTTTAATTTCATAAATTTTTAGCAATAATGGACAAGGCAACACTGAAACTCATGTGTGCTACTTGACTGACAGCTCTCATCAATTGGTTCGCTCTCAAGTGTCCAATGACATTGTTATAAAACAATGCAGTCCAATGAGGACAGCTTAGACAAATGAAAGGTCTCGCTCCACTGCGTTTGAATGATGCTCTGGTGTACACAATGCAAATGCAATGTGTATTTATTTATTTATATTTAATTATTTAATTATATATGTAATTATTTAATTTTGTATATATTTATTTATTATTATGGCACATTTAGTCCTCCATGAACAGCATGTGTGAAGGATGCCTTATTGCAGAACAAGAAATAAATCTGTTTTTAACTTTATATTGTGAGTGGGCAATGTGGGTATGGAATGAGAGTAGCTTAAATAACATGAAACTTGACTTTTATGACATACATTTGTGCAACAATATATTTATGTGATAAAAATAGAACATCTCAGTTGACTTCATCTGTATCCTTCTGTTAATAAAGCACCACAAGTTCCAGCATACATTGTGAACGTAGATATCCTCCCTAACAAAATTAATTACAAGCAAATGGAAAAAAATGCTCCTTTGTGTTTAGTTTCCCTGGTGCCAGCTAATATTTGTGTTGTTTTCTGCAAATGATAAAGAAAAAAATAGCATGCATTGTGGGTTGACTGACCATAAGTGAATTGCTCTGAAGAAATGACATTGTCTTTTAGTTAGATTTACCCTTGTGCAAGCTGGCCAAAATGCGCATGTTATTGTTTCCCTGTCAATGGTCTACTGTCATGTAGCTGGTGCTAGCTAGCTAGCACGAGAATGCTTTCAGGTTCACTAGCTAGCTATCAACGAGTTGCTGAAATATGGCAATGCATCTAACACAATAGATACCCCAGACAACGTTTTGATTTTTTTTTACCTGTTTATTTTGTGTTTATTCTGTGTTCCGTAGTTATGAAAAGGGCCCATCAAGTTTGACCCCATCTAAACGAATATCTGTGTCCATTACACCAGCATCAACAATTGGAGGTGACACTGGTCAGTATGCTAGTAGTTGTTAGTAATGAGTGTCAGATCCTAATAGAGTAATAGAACCGATTATTTTGACAAGCAAATTCATGCATTTTCACCTTTGCCAAGCGGATTACATACAGGCAGCTGTTGTGTAAGCACTGGCGTTTTCTACATGCCGAGTAGGAGTGCCGAAAAAGGAGTGTGTCAAGAAGAAAGACATACATCAGTAGAATAAATATATTTGCCATCTTGGACCTAATAAAATTATTGTGCTTCAAATGTAAATACATTCTTCAATCTATATTTTGAATTTGTTTCACCAGGATGTCGTCACAAGATAGCTCACAAGACTACATCGATGGAGGCATTGCAAAATGAAAGAAAACATGCCTAAATACAATTTTCAGATCTTGTTAGACCTTAAACACACGTTCTGCTGTAAAAAAGTGTGTTGTTTAGCATGCAAAAAACAGACATTCGGGCACTCGTCTTCTTTCCTCTCCATAACCCCACTCAGCCCTGAGAGGCAGCATTTTGTATGGTGGCGTGGACCTGGCTAGAAGGGGAAGGGGTGTTGACAGCTTGCCTGTAGGCCTTTGACACTCCCCTTCATTGATTGAGACAGATGCTGGGCTCAGTGTTGAAGGACAGGCCCACAAATAGAAGCTGAAATCAAGACTGTAGATAGATTGTGTTGGTGAGACAATCTCACAGTGAATTGATTGTCAGCCCCGCATTTATATTCGGCACCTGTCGCAACAAATTGTTTGCTGTGGACGCGGGCATTGATACCTTTCAGCAGAAGCATCAGAAAGATAGACAAAGAGAAAGAAACAGGGAGTGAGAGAAAGAGAGAAAGATTGAGTGATAGAGAGGAATAGAGAGCAAAAGCAGAAATGAGGGAGGGTAAAAAAAGATTCAACACTTGCTGGGATGCGCTTTTGCCTAGCGCACAATGAAAACGTAAACCCTATAAATAAATATTTCTTACAGATGCAGATATTATTACGCATTTTTTTATCTAAAAGGTATCCAAAAGGCATGTCGACATTAAAGTTGATACATTTCTTTTTGGAAACCAACACTGATGATTTCGGTAAAGTTCTGTCTCTGCCCAAGTAGAAATGTTTTCATAGTGTCATTACATGCACTACTGTCTGTACACTTTGTGACATTGAGACAAACCAATCAAAAAGTTTCAAGGAGATGATGTTCATCCTGCTTGGTTACTTTTGTTCCTGGAAGGGGAACTTATAAATTAGTTTACTTTGAAGCAACTTTCACTTTCACTACCTTAAATTGTGTGTATCTTTCAAAATGTATAAAAAAATGGAAGAACAACTCGTTAGGGCAATGGATAAAAAAAACAGCTAGTTACGAATAACATATATGGTTCAGGTTAACTAGGGGTTAAGGTAAGGCATGACAGTACTGGTGTTAGGCCTAAGTTGCCCCATCTTGCCCGGTATAATAAGCTGGATAACCAGTTTTTTAAAGCTACACTTTCAACAACTTCGACATGCAGAAACACTTAATTCATTTAAATTAGGACTAAGATTAGGGTTAGGTTACGGTTAAGGTTAGACATTACAGTACTGAGGATAGGGTTAGGATGAAGGTTAAAGGGAAAGGTTCCAAAAACAAAACAAAGCTGAACAAAACAATTCCACAACAAAAAAAAAATCATGCCTGTCGCTGGAATTAAACTCGCAACCATCGGACTGAAAGTCGGTTGCGGAAACGCAAACCCACCACCCCTGACCACAATGCCCTTGCAAACAGCCAGTCTATTTAACTATTAATACATTAATAACTGCACCTGGCGGCAGGGTTCCGTTGGTAGGTAAATGGCATTTCGCATTCGTTCACACTGAATGTAATCGCAAGTCATTAAGAACCAGTAGCGCTGGGATATATTGATATTGAAAGTAATAGCCTTGCTGATGCTGAACGTAATCGCATTCTCCAAAATAGTTACATATTTATGTAATTCCTGCAATGCTGGGTTGCGATGGGCAGATGTGACGGTGTTGCTTTGGCATGTAAACCGAAGAAGAATTAACAGAAACGTGTGCATTGCTGCCATTTACATTTAATAGCCTATAAAAAAGCATCATCTAATTAAAACAAATCTGAACTCTTGGGATATCTTTTCAGAAAATTTCAAATCAAAGTGAGCAACTATCTGACGTAATCTACTTTCAACCTCTTCCACATCCCAGAATGCTAGTTTACAGCAATGGCTATATAAAATATGCATGACGAAAAGAATAGGATAAACATTAGTCTGTATAAAGGGGACCATATGAACATGGGCCAATTGTTTTCCTCACTGTAAAAAATGTGATTTGATATGTAACGTTAGATCCTTGACACATTCATTCATTAATCATTCTTTCGAAATCAAGACGTTTACTTATTCCCTAAAACTTGTCCTCCTCTGACACCAGCCTATTCAGTGCCTTACAAATGCTGGATCCTTATGTAAAGAGTAATGAGTCTATACAGTATATTACATATAATGGATTCTTCTCTGACGAGTACTGAGTCTATACAGTATATTACATATAATGGATTCTTCTCTGACGAGTACTGAGTCTATACAGTATATTACATATAATGGATTCTTCTCTGACGAGTACTGAGTCTATACAGTATATTACATATACCGGATTCTTCTCTGACGAGTACTGAGTCTATACAGTATATTACATATAATGGATTATTCTCTGACGAGTACTGAGTCTATACAGTATATTACATATACTGGATTCTTCTCTGACGAGTACTGAGTCTATGCAATGTCCTATGTACACTGATGAGCCAAAACATTATGACCCCTCCCAGGTGAAGGGAATAACATTGATTATCTCCTAACAAGGGCACATGTCAAGGTCTGGGTAGATTAAATGGTAAGTGAACAATCAGTTCTCGTAGTCAACGTGTTGGATGAAGGAGAAATGGGCAGGAGTAAAGACCTGAGCGACTTTGACAAGGGCCAAATTGTTATGGCCAGACAACTGGGTTAGAGCAGCTCTAAAAACGGCAAGGCTTGTGGGCTGCTCCCGGTCAGCAGTGGTGAGTACCTACCGACAGTGGTCCGAGGAAGGGCAAACCACAAACCAGTTTTAGGGAGTTGGGCACCCAAGTTTCATTGACGCGCGAGGGTAACAAAGGTCATCCCGTCTGGTCCGAACTGACAGAAGATCTACTGTGACACAAGTCACAGGGGGAATGTGTTACGGGAGGAATGTGTCACAACCCACAATGCATTGCACCCTGCTGCATATGGGGATGACCTCTGTCGACCGTCGTCATTGTGTAATGGGCACGAGAGCATCGGAACTGGACCTTGGAGCAGTGGAAGAAGGTCACCTGGTCCGATGAGTCCTGTTTTCTTTTACATCACATGGACGTCTGTTTATGTGTGCGCCGTTTACCTGGGGTTGTGATGGCACCAGGATGCACTGTGGGAGGATGACAAGCCGGTGGAGGGAGTGTAATGCTCAGGGCAATATTCTTCTGAGAAAGCCAGGGTCCGGACATTCATGCGGACGTCAATTTGACACGTGCCACCCACCGAAACATTGTTGCAGACCAGGTACACCCTTTCATGGCAATGGTATTCCCTGATGGCAGTGGCCTCTTTCAGCAGGACCATGTGCACTGCTAAGTCTGAGCAGCACAAGACATATACAAATGGATGCTTTGCTGATGGGTGATCTGATGTGGCAAAACATGTACAGGGAGCTGACAGGCGCTGACCACTGATTGGCTGAAAGTTAATTAGAACCTACAGAACACGGTCTATGAGATGTAAAGTTCTTGTTTCCGCATTCCATTGTTCCGACCAATTAAGTCTATCACCAATGTGTGACTCAGGTGACATTTTAAAATGACAGCGGTGGCCTTTCCGCATGGTTCCCGAATCATATGTGTGCAGAGGCAACATGCAGTTGATGATTGAGCGGGCTAGCCTGCTGTTTTGAGAGCCTTTCAATAAAGCCTCAGATCACATGTTTACATGGGGTCTATGATCTTTACAGGTAATAATGGATCACAATGATTTCACTGAACACCATACCATACCAACTTACCATTTAGCTTTTGGGTGTATTTTTAAAAATTGTCAAATGCCTTTCTTCTTCCAGAAGTGCCGCTTTGTTACTAAAATATGGCCTCTACATCGGCAACACTAAGGATCTGAACACAAACGGAGAAAGGGAATGCATGACAAAAGACATCTTCACAAAAGACTGGGGGTATGGCGCTATACCAAACATTGCAGAAAACCACAAATCGCAAGATCTTTTGAGTGTGTTTGCCCATCTCTGTGCACATGTGAGGGCGTGCAAATATGCATGCTTCCGATTTGAAAAGTTGAATGCTCCCGAGTGGCACAGTGATCTAAGGCAGTGCATCACAGTGCGGTTGCGTCACTGTGACTACGGCTGTGGCAGCCATGATATTTTTTCAGGCAGTAATTGTCATGCAAATTATTGCTGGTCTCACGGTAATTCACTGTTAATTAACATAAAAATGTTTACCATCTCCAGGCTTCCATGCATACAAGCCCGTGATGCGCATATTTGGAAAATATATATTTTCAAAGGCAGGTCTAAAGAGATAAAGAATTTTTTTTTTTTTTAAGGAGAACATAATCATATGCAGAAACGATATCTGAGCATGTGCATTGTGGAGCTTTTGTTCTGTGTTGAGCAGTAATAAGGAGTGACAACAGGACCTGGAGCATAATTAGTACAAACACGGTCATACAAACCCTAGAATATTGTAGAATTCAAAATATAGGGTCTGTGTTATATGACTCCGTTAATGATTTACACAAATCCAATCAAAAAAAAAAACGGCTTGTGCACTGTTTGTGACTTCAGGCTGGTTACTGTTCCCTTACTGTTTGGTAATATTCTCACCAATTACACTATTCACAAATTAATCTAGTTTTTTATTAATTTATGTTTGAAATGTGTCTTGATTTACAATGGGCGGGAACAGGGCCAGTGGGAAAAGACACATCATTCTTATGCAGTTTTTTTTAATCATTTTCGATATAGGCTCCTACTGTGGTACAGCAGAGG
The DNA here is from genome assembly GCA_016801175.1 of Esox masquinongy. Lineage (NCBI taxonomy): Eukaryota > Metazoa > Chordata > Actinopteri > Esociformes > Esocidae > Esox > Esox masquinongy. The sequence goes on from JACXGI010006838.1 coordinate 32,923, forward strand.
ACAGCCCTTAAGATTAGCATTTGACTAATAATAATGGGATTGTAGCAGAAGCAGAAAACTCTGCTTCCACACAAGGTTGTATATAAAAATGGCTGTGCTCATAAGAACACATATCCTTCAACGCATCAACAAGCTGTTGCCTCCGCTGCATGTCAGATGATGTTTCGTTCAAACTGCTCCTCAATCCAAGAGACCCGGCGCTTAATTTGGCAACGGACAGGAAAATCAACAGTAACAAATCAGGATACATATTTTACGGACACCCCCTCTTTCTGAAAGCTCCACAAAGGAATGAAAGAGACAGAAACTTGAATGCTAAGATCTCCTCCATCTTCGTGGACAAAAAGTTTGGAGTGTAGCATAACCAGTCCATACAGTATAAATACAAATACAGTCATCACTCAAAAGCAATTACTGAAATTGGCTTCATTTTGCAGTAGATAAATTATGCACAAAATACATCTTAAATCTTTCTTTTTTTAAGTGTTTTCCTCAAATGGGTAATATGCTGTAGGCTAGGATATTGTATAAAGGCACAATAATTATTTTAATTCAGCTTTTTTCCTGGGCTTGGCCTCATACGTGAAGCTCTGTTGCATAATATGTATGGGTAGAGATGCATGCGACATAGAAAAGCTTTGAATAATCAGCATCTCAAAAATTAGTCCATTTTACTCCCTTTGGTTATGAAACAAGATCCACGTTGAAGACTGTTTTTCTCTCAGTTCAACCTATTGTCAAGCTTTTTTTCCCCTCACAAATTGACCCAAAATGATAAGCCATCAAGAGTTATTGTCCTCATTTAAATTATTCAAACAGTAAGTGTTTGGGGTAATTTTTGATGACATTTGAATTGACGTCAGAGTGCTCAGAAGGACAATGCTGCTCTGAGCACCAGACCATTGGCTGCGGCTAGTTATGTCCCACTATCAAGAAATCAGTGCCATTTAAGAAGCACAAAATGTAAGGAGATTATTGTCAATTGACTGCAGTTTGACTGCAGTGATGACTAATACCAGATACTTATACAGACAAACACACAAGCCTGGTAGTACAGGATTGGGGTGAATTCCATCTCAATTCATGTGTATTCAAGAAGTGAACCCCCCCAATTAAAAATGCAGTGAGAATAATTGTAATAGCAATTTTGGTGTACTTGCTAAATTTCCTGGAATTTAAATAGAATGGACCCCAACCCTGTGATAAGAAGTGCTCATTGTTATTGACTTGTCAACCTCATTTTCAATTTGGGATGTTGATTGCATAATAAGTGGAGGTCAGTTTTACAATTCCACTGATGTGGTCTTCCGTATACCGAACACATACAAACTCATGCAAACACACAGACCTTATTTGTTCTAAGCTTTAGGATGGTCCCTGAGTTTCTAAGATGAAATAAGAAGTTGGATGAACTTCCTAGTCAGTGATATTTTCTTTTCTAACTTTCCAGTTGTCTTGATTTCTAAGTTCCCAGTTATTTTGAATATGGCATGTGTGGCGCTTGTCTTGTTTGCAGCCCTTCTGGTACAGGATTTGAAAAGTTGAACACTTCAATGATTTTACCACTCCGCTTCTTCTCTCTCAGACTAACAAGTAGGGAAATGCGATCTCCAGTTCAGCTAAGAATCCTTTTTGGAGAATGACTCAATGATTTACTCTTCTGTCTAGAACCCCAGCACCTATAAATTAACTCTCAAATTATATAATTAAACATTTGAGACTGTTTGGCAATTAATTTTTAAAATTAAATCAGCTAATATCAGGGCGAATGTACTATAAATTGATATCTATGCCCAATTTGGCCAATGTAATGTTATTGTATTTGTTTTCTGCTGGATGACTTCTCGTCCCTTTCATCTGCTGATATTGATGATGTGGTCATAATTCATCAACATGCTAATGACAGAACTGTACAATTTTCTTTTGAGTCCATGCAATCATCAACATATTCTCTGAATCCTTTGATGGTTGCCAGACTGGCTCAATGTTCCCCATACATACCATTCCTTATGGCATTTATGCATTTTCGATCCATATGTGTGTGTCTGCAATGACTGTGTGAGTACACTGTATGTGTATAATATGCTCTCCACAGAGTTTACATTCTTACATCATGCAATATCATTGACTAATTGTAGTGACCTTGTCTCAGACAAACTGGCATGGGTTTTATCCCAGCAGCACTCTCCTTATCCTGAGATCAGTCTCATTTAGGATTCAACATTTAAGCGGTGGGTATTCATGAGATAAGACTCTGCATAGCCCAAACCGTCTCTGGAGGAAAAACAGAAATGGACATGGTTGAATGAACATATGACCCTATGCCATATTAAATGTTTGACAGATTGTCACCCTCCAAGGTTACGTGTGAAATACAAAATTAAACCATGCATTATGTCAAAAGTGAGTCTTCTTAATGGTTGTTTCCACTGGCAAGCAATGACTCAGATGAACATGTGGAAGCCTTTTCAGATTCATTGGAAGGAAGTGACTCGGGCAGGAGTTATCCAGGCAAGAGAAGCTCCTTGGACAGAGCTAACACTAACGCTACCTAGTATTCCTGTTGGCTTGCTAGCACCCATATGGCATACCACTCTGGGCAAAGCTAGCACAGCACAGCAAAGTAGAGTTTGCTGTCTCTTTGTTTCTTTTTCTTGTCTCGCTGTGTGTGGGACTACAGTGTAACTGTACTAATACAATAGATACAACTTGTGTGAACACTGCTGCAGTGTAGACACACCCATGTACTCATGTTAAGATCCGTTTTTTGTGGTGCAGCTGCTGGGTTGACTCCTGTCTTTTCCCCCTGAGTCTTCCACGACTCCTCCTTCCCTCTTTATGTGACTCCCTCTACATTGTTGAAACCAACTGTTCTAACCCTGTTCAAATGACAACACTCCTTACCTCCCCCTCCCCTCGACTCGACTCAACCCAGCCGTACCCCTCTTGCCTCAGTCACCCCCTCTTTAGTACTACAGAGAGACATGGAAACCTCTGTAGAGCTCCAACTGAAGGGGACTACCTGTGGAGACCTGTAGAAATCGACTTTTTCTTTACTTCAATTTAACGTCAGCACTCTCATCGCAAAGACTTTGAAAGTGCAGCCCTTTTAAAAAATACATCACAAGCGGCTGTTCCAGCCTGGTAAGTGTCATTTGAGAGGAATATGGGTTTTGATGGTATTAAGGATGCTCTTCTGCCTCTCTACATTGCCTAACTTGTCAGTACACTGTAACATATCTGGTCTTGAAAATACAACTGTTTTGAATGAGTGCAAGGCTTTTTGGTTTGTCAGAGCAGACTCAGACCATAATTGTACTTTTTTTAATAATATAGTGGCATATAGAGCAAAGATAGAAGGTAGAGATTCAATTATTTTTAGATATTTTTTGGCCAAGGTTCAGAGATTTGTTGTCTGTTTTTAAAGGCCAAATCTGGGTAAAACCACAAACATATAATGTACTTAAACTGTTTAACTGATCACTGCATCATCTCACCACATCATTAATGTAAAGCGATAAAGAAAAATACACTTTTGGCTACCAATGTCCCGTTTCTTACTAAGAGTCCAAGAGTCCATAGCCCAAATCTAGATACTATCATTATTAACAGTTATAACAAATATTATTTTATCAAAATAATCTAATTATTCTGTCAGGAAAATATTTGTTTCCTTTATATAATTTCTATTTTCTTCAAAGTATCATCCACATCCACAGTACTGAAAACTTTTGATTATGGTAATTGGTTAGTATAATTTCTTAATAAGTGTGATTTTTTTGCCAGAATTTTTGGAGGAAATAAATGTGCATTGTCATTTTTATGGTATATACATAATCATGTGGTTTTGACTGGTTGTCTTGGCTTTGCTTGTTTGAAAATACTTCACTGCAACAGTCATCTCTTTATAAACATAGGTGATTACGAACAACGTTCCATCTCTGCAGGTGATCTTTCATTTACCTGTAAGCAATTTAGCAAACACTCAACCAGCTTGATCTACATTATTGAGTGTTTACATTTCTGATATCATCTGATACAAACCAATGTAACAACTCTACACTCTGAAGATGCAGGCTTGAACCCAAAATTCAGATTTGCTGAAATATGTTGTATATGAGACCACATACCATTGGTATGACAAAAAATAAGATAATTAAATTACACCAGAACTATAATAACAATAATACCATTAAACTCTGTACCCCTCTTCCTTGAGATTGATCAAGCAATCATTTGAGCACCACCACTGACAGGCCTCCTTCCTAATAAACCAAGTGATCATGACCCAGTTGCAAATCTATTACGAATGTTTTATAGCATTGAAGCACGACAACAGTAAACATACGATTTAGACTCCTGTTTAAGTATTTCACTCACCTCAGCATCCACACTTTATGAGTGCAGGGGCATGTCCAATCCCATTGAACTGTCTCTTCCAATGTAAAAAGTTGTGCTGCTGAATAATGGAGTAAAACTTCAGAAAGTCAAATGACAAGACATCCTGACGCAGCTTCTGGTTGATGACAGAATCCATTCAAATACAGCAAAGCAACAGATCATAAGCTAGTACATTCTCAATATTTATACTATTATTGTAAATTAGCAAGCTGCTATGGTAATTTCAAGAACTGCTTTGAAGAGCCACTATGGGTTATAAAGGGTTAACAATTATATTGGCCAGCAGATACCTCAGCAGTTAGCAAGTTGAGCCAGTGACCAATCAGACTGCTAGTTTGAATGTTTGAGTCAACGTGGTGAAACACATGTTTTCTACCCTTGAGCAAGGCACAAATCCCTAATTGCTTCTGTCAATTGTGATGTCTGCTAAATCATTAAAATTGTAATGACTGTTTACTCTTCTAATTACATTTTTAACAATAACAATAAAACACCTGTGGGGTTTGTGCTAAATGGCCAATATACCACAGCTGAAGGCTGTATCCAGGCATTCCCTGTTGCATCATGTTTAAGAACAGCCTTTGGCTGCGGTATATACAGTATACCAATAATGAAGCTTGTTGTTAAATACGCTACATCTCTACAGCTTGTCACAAGCCAATAGCATCTCAGTACTGCAGTGCATTATTAAAATGTATATTGGCTGTATGTATTTGTTATAATACACCTATTATAAATGTATATACATGTTTATTTTGTGGTGGCACTATATGTATTGCAAGCAGCATTAAAAATACACACATATGTATCTATAATTCATTTGACAATGATGAACTGAACACTGACCAGAACATCAAAGAGTATATAGGTCAGCTAATGGTAGCAGAAATCAAGAATACAGACAGGCTGTATAGACATGTATAATATTTATGTGGCTGTCACTACTTCTTTTCATGTTTTTCTCAATTATTCTTCTAAATAATGGATTAGGTATACAGGCAGGCAACACATAACAGTGTATAATATACAGAATACAACTTTAAAAAGCTTTGCAATGAAGTGGAATGAAATAATGTCTTAGTGTGGGGTGGGAAGATTCCAATACAAAATATGCAGTACAAATCATATTCTTTTGTGGGATTACCTCCTCTAAGTGTATGAATTAGGCTGTTTGAGGAGGTTTGAAGCAACCTGCCAACCTATTGTTTGAATTGGAATAGACCAACATAGGTAAAGTGGGAAGTCTTTCAAGGACATCATTGTCCCACATGTGTCATAAAACTGTCCTTACTAAGTATCCCACACAGCAACCCAATGAAAACACAATAGGGTTTTAAATAACTAGAGGCATTAATGAAACAAAAATCTGTCATGAATAAACATGCAGCAGGGGCCCTGAAAGACACTGAATCATTTTCTTTGTGTGTGTGGGCTTGTGATGGTGTTTGTGACAGAGCCACATTTGTAGGGGGAATTTCAACAGAGAACACTCTGGACCTGGTCGAAACAAACGTTAGGCTGTGACCACAGATAACCTCAGAACAACTATACAAATAGCATACAGCAAACAAATAAAATATTCACACTGACTGAAGAAATTTGCAGTTTCTTCTGAGCTAATGTATGGGAATAGGATAATTTAGGCAGTGTCTGAAATTATACTGTGAGAAAAATGGTGTGTCATGCTTTTTAGGTTGAGTCAAGGGGAGCATTTAGTGTTTTTTTTTAATCTAGTCATGGGGAGGGTCATGCATGTTTTTGTCAATCCATTATTGATTATTGTTTTAGAACGATTTGCTTATTAGAAGTCTCAACGTGTGCTCAGTGCTGCCCCTCATCCCTGATTCTCTTTTGAATGCAATATGAAGTGCACCTACAGTGTGGTTTAAATCAAGTCACAGCCTACAGTATCTCACAGAAGTCAGTGCACCCCTCACATTTTTGTAAATATTTGATTATATCTTTTCATGTGACAACACTGAAGATATGATACTTTGCTACAATGTAAAGTAGTGAGTGTATAACATACACTAAAGTAGTGAGCTTGTATAACAGTGTAAATTTGCTGTCCCCTCAAAATAACTCAACACACAGCCATTAATGTCTAAACCGCTGGCAACAAAAGTGAGTACACCCCTAAGTGAAAATGTCCAAATTGGGCCATATTAGACATTTTCCCTCCCCGGTGTCATGTGACTCGTAAGTGTTACAAGGTCTCAGGTGTGAATGGGGAGCAGTTGTGTTAAATTTGGTGTTATCGCTCTCACACTCCCTCATACTGGTCAATGGAAGTTCAACATGGAACCTCATGGCAAAGAGGTGCTCTCTGAGGATCTGAATAAAAGAATTGTTGCTCTACATAAAGATGGCCTAGGCTATAAGAAGATTGCCAAGACCCTGAAACTGAGCTGCAGCACGGTGGCCAAGACCATACAGTGGTTTAACAGGACAGGTTCCACTCAGAACAGGCCTCGCCATGGTCGACCAAAAAAGTTAAGTGCACATGCTCAGCGTCATATCCAGAGGTTGTCTTTGGGAAATAGACGTATGAGTGCTGCCAGCATTGCTGTAGAGGTTGATGGGGTGGGGGGTCAGCCTGTCAGTGCTCAGACCATACGCCGCACACTGCATCAAATTGGTCTGCATGGCTGTCGTCCCAGAAGGAAGCCTCTTCTAAAGATGATGCACAAGAAAGCCCGCAAACAGTTTGCTGAAGACAAGCAGACTAAGGACATGGATTACTGGAACCATGTCCTGTGGTCTGATGAGACCAAGATAA